>BMAO01017883.1:0-16869 GCA_019973975.1 Trichonephila clavata
TCCTAAATCCTCTGCGTACACTCAACGTTTATGTTGTTTATCTCTGCAATGGTGGTAGATAAAATACGCCAAATCGAGATACCCGTCAACACTGCAACCTTTAGCTGATTAAAGCGAAAGCCGGAATAATTGCAGTGTTTCATCGGTTCATCGATACTAATCAAATTAATGCCCAAAATCTCTGAGATAGAAACTCTCGCGAAGGGAGTTTCACCTAAAGCTGTGATTCTATGTAGTATATTTTTCCCTTTTACTCCGCGCCACATCATTATTCTTTTTAATACATCGCGTAGGATTAATCGATTCGTGCCACTGGCATTTAGTGATGATACCTACTGATAAAGGATGGCACTCTGTAATTACCGTAATTTTTGGATCATCTCGCAACTGTTACTTCTGTAACCAATTCCGAGATAATATAAGCCAAGTGATTTCTGGATAAGCAGAATTTCAGCTTTTTGATAGACAGGAAAAGGAGAATTAATTGTGAAGTGATGAAAATCATGGAAGAGAGAGGACTGATATGTATTATTCAGATTAATTTATTGCTACGATTCTAATAATTCTAGTGTATTAACGGTGATGAGTTGAGATGACCTTCGACTTGTTTTGAATAATTTATATTTTCAGAGTTTTTAAGAACGCAGTCACGCAAGATGACTTCTCAGTTGTGAGTTTTTTCTGTTTTTGTTCGTTCTAGAACAGGGGTGTCAAACTCACGGCCCACAACGAACATGTTTGTGACCCGGCCAGTATATCGGCACACAATAATACATAATAAAGTATCAAAATGTTCGAAAAATAGAGTAGATAGTAGCAGAGAAGGGATGTCAAGTGTCAGGACATAAATATTATTTTTTTTTTGTTCTTTATTTATGTTTATTATAATGTATTATTCAGAAGAAAATTATGTTTCTATGAATATTGATTTCTTTTAGGCCCACCTAACTTTGAACCTGGTTTGTTTGTCATAAGTTAGCCTTTGAAATTGACACCTTGTTCTAGAACAGGGGTTCCCAAACTTTTTTTGTTTCATGTTTTGCCATGTTTCACTTGCCAGGTTTTTCGGTTCCGGGTAGCCCCTGTTTACCTAATATTGAATTTTTGTAAATTTATCAACTTAAATGTTTTTTTTACAGATGGTACTACACTTTAAAATATTTAAATTTCTAATTGTAGTGAAGTATAGTGTTTAAAATTTAAATAGGCCCATGTTAAGGAATTAAACTAAATACATAAAATAACTGAACAACAAACAAATGTTTTTGAATGAGAGGGATGAATCTGGTGCTTACTTAACAATTTTCAACATTTTAATATCACAATCTAGTCAGGTTTAACCCTAAATCTCCTTTGTTATTAAGTGTCCAGTTTTTTTCCCCTGTCTTTTTTTGTTTTTTGAGATAAACGAACTCACTGAAACTCCCTCTCACTAGCAAAAAGCAATTAAAAAACTTTCTTACGATATTCTATAATTCGCGATAAGTAACAGGTATGTCTTTTTGAAGCCAAAGCTGCTGATATCCATTTCTAAACTTTAATTTAAGATCTTTGTTAGCGCCTGTTCTGATCAGTTCCTAGTATAATATAACATATATTTTTTTTCAGTGTGGCTATATGAATTCATAGTCCACTCTCTGTGGTATTACTATAAAAAAAGAAATCTCAAACCTTGTTTCAAAAATCTGAGTAAAGGGCATCTGAATATTAAACGAAAGTTAAAATGTCCAGACAGATTGTTAGCCACAAATTGAGAAAGCTCGCTACGTCCAATTTTTATACTTCTTAGCTTAATTCTGGAAAGAAATGCTGAAATGGGTCTTGTCTTTAAAAATTTATACTGTCACCTAATAACAACACATTAACCTCACTAAATTAAGTAAATATATAAGTTAAATTTGTAAAATCTAGTTTTCCACCGGATCAAAATTTTTTTTTTTTTAAACATTAAAGTCCCTATCTGGTTTAATGAAAGCCACTATCATAGACCCCCGTTTACACCTCATGGACTCCCAAATTATTTTTTCGCTGCCATGGACCTCTTGCAGATCGTCATAGACCCCTGGGGGTCTATATAGTCCACTTTGGGAATCACTGTTCTGGAAGCCTCAAAACTAGAAGCGACGAATTCAACAAAGCCGTCTCCATGAGTTTGTGACCATGAATACTACACTGACGCCGTCTCTAGTTGATTTACTTTTTAATCATTGCTCTTCCGTTCATAATTTTTTTCCTTTTTATTACAGAATTTCAGTCAATTACAATGCTTCATGAGTAACAGAAAAAAATACTTGTTTTTTAAAGACAAATATATATCAAAATTGATTTTCAGTTTTTCGTGAACATCAAAATTCTGTGGTTGAGTATATATAAACTCAAATTAAAAAGAAATGAATGTTTAACAAGATTACAAGCCTTTAGTACCCCTCCAGTGAAAAGAAGTATTTTGATGTGTGTGTGTGTTTTTACAAATATCAACATTCGTATTTACAGTAATTAAAATATTATACTTGTAACAATAAATAAAATTATATATACATCAAAGTCGACTCAACCTTTCATCCCTTCAGTGGTTCGATAAATGAGTACCAAGCTTGCAAGTCCCTTTCAAGCTTGGGAGTTTCACGTCAAACTGAACCAGAACATCTGCACTTGCACCAAGGCCACGTACACTGAGATGAGCACAGTAGGTCTTTGCCCTCATGAGTTGTTGCGCCACTGAGTTAAGTTTATATATATATTTGTGGCTGGTTGCAGCGGTAAACTAGGGGTCCCGAAGTCAGCGTATCATGAGTTGGAGTCCTAGTGCCACTGAAGACCTGCTGTGTATAGGAATTGAAGTACGTTGAACTATCCCATTGATGTAGTGTGTTATCTCAGAGAAGGGTGTGTTAACTCAAGTGTAGTTAAAAATTACGAGGCGTGTCGCCAGTAGCCCTCGGGTTTCTTTATAGAGTAATGCTAATAAACATTTCCTCATCCTATATAAATATATTGAAATGAGTATGGTTAAGTAACTTTTCATAATTTAACATGAGAAACAGGAAATCTTGACATTTGATTTTAAATATTAAATTCATAGAAGACAATCGTAAATAAACAGAAGGAATTATTTTGTAATGGTGTGTGTGTGTGGAAATTGTTTTCTCCACCAAGTCTACTAAATGTATAATTTAAGGTGTTTAATACGAAAGAAAAAGTTCTGAACAGGGAGAGAGGACTAAGGTGCAGGAACAAATGCTCGTTGTTTGGGAACAAATACAACACTAATGCTTATAGTAAGCAATCAATGGTTTATTTGTGTTTGTGTGTCCATCATATTCAAGTAACTGTAACGTTGTAGGTTTCAACAAGGTGATAAAAAAGAATATCAAACAAAGAAATTTTTTAACGTAAAAATCTACTCTTTCTAAAAAACAACTAGTGAGTGGTTTTGTGATTCTTTCAAGTATAACGTTTTGCTTTTTTCTTTCTTTCACGAAACTTTTTTCCTCTTTTTGCATTTGTTCCAGGCTATCTGACCAGAATTTATTTTGATTCATTGGAAATAAAAATTATAATATGAACTTAATGCATCACTCATAGAAGTCACTGTGTTTGTTTAGAAGATGCTATTCGTAGCGATTCTGGCGCGAACGTTAGTGACATATACACAATGCCCCAGACACTCCCATAACGGAAGAGCCATACAAAATGATAATATTTTGCGTGAGTTTATTCGTTGAAAACGGCACATTTATTACATAAAAACTACGAAAATATGCCACGCGAGTTCTTTACGAGAGTAGCAAGGGTACCCACTGTATGTCACCAATACCTAAGGGCCTTTCGTCCATAGCAGCAAGATATACTTTTGATGCACAATTCCCCCTTAGCAATCGTCCAACTTTTTCACGGATATGACGCAAGTCACGTGGTGTCCCCCTCCTCCCCCGCTCTCTTTTCCTCCCGCTCGCTATCTTCCTCACCATGGCGAAGTTTCGGGGATGGGGGGAATCACTACTTCCGTTCGCTTTTTCACTGTTACGCAAAAACTGGGTTAAATTTCCCATTCACTCCCGTCAGCAAAGAAGTTTCACTTCAAAAAACTATTGCGTGACGTTTGTGGCAACATGACGGTGGAAACATCGAAAAGAAAGAATATATATAATTCTTGAAGAAGAAAACAATAATAATGTATATATATATTAAGCTTTTATGCTTTATTTTTAATTAGCCATGATTTTTATTTTAGTTATGTATACATTAATTATTTTTGTAGTGCTTTGAAATATAAGTGATAAATTCAGGTTGGTTCAGTAAAGACTCTTCTAGTGTAACAAGATTATTTATTAATTAAGTTTTTTACAGACAACACATATCATTACAAAAATAATGGGCAAAAAACAGACGGTTTTTTCGTTGTGACCACATTTTCTTCTCACCTGGTCTCTACTGAAGATAAATCTCCTGCTGCTTGGAAAAAGTCATTAACAATTATTATAATAAAAGCGGTTATACATATATTTTTTGTACAAAAAAAAAGAAATAAAATATTTGGATAGAGTTTGTAAGTTATTAAAACGAAACAATATGCTTAAAATAAAAATAAGTTGGTTAACAATTATGAGATGATTTTGTTTTGAAGTAAATTAGCAATTTTTCAAAAATTAAAGAACAAAAGACAGAAATGACTTCAACATTTAAGCAAATATAGATTGAATATGATTATACAACCTTACGAAATTTAACTTTTCACGTGCATTAAATCAAACAAAGTTAGCTGTAGCGATTTCACAAAAATATAAACTCTTCTCGCTACAACAAAAAAAATTTTATTGCAAAAAATCATTTTTTAGATCTTTAATCAAAACTCTTGAGTGTGTATATACAAATCTTCAGATTAATATGTTGATATAGCACACAACTTTATACATGTAGTGATAAAAAATATCATAAGCAAATTAAATTTCGATTTATCAATAGAAATGAGTAGAGAAAACTGCATTTTTTTTTGCAATTTGAATGTTCAGGGTCTGTTCCATAAGTTCCCGGAATTATTTTTTGTAGTTGGCAGCGCTGGCTGAAGAGACGAAGCTTTGGGAGGAAA
Source organism: Trichonephila clavata (assembly GCA_019973975.1). NCBI lineage: Eukaryota > Metazoa > Arthropoda > Arachnida > Araneae > Nephilidae > Trichonephila > Trichonephila clavata. Next base: position 5,090 of record BMAO01017883.1, read on the forward strand.
AGCGATCTAAGCTTCGAAACCAGACAGGAGTCAGTCGCCTGCAGGCAGTTGTTGAGGCAGGGACACGCTCCACGCAGAGGTATCTACTGCACCCTTGTCGAGCAAAAAAATGGACTTCCTGCACCTACTTCAGCTTCCAGCTTCCCATTCCGAGTTCTTTTCAGGGTTCTTTTGATCCTTGAGAGCAAATTAAGTCCTCTGGTGCCAGATGGGGGCTGTACGTGGCTGGAGCAGCAGTGCCCCATCCTTTTTGGTCAGAAACTTGAAGACAATGAGTGCGGTGTCATGATGCAAGATACATTTGTTGCGCAGATTTTCTTTATTTGAAGACCCCCGTTAAAATGCAATAAAAAATAGTTTTGGTTATTCACACTCCTTTGCAATCCTCCAAACACTTAATCATCGGTCTTAGTCCAAACTCAAAGCACTTTTTGCACGAAGTCATCTGTTTGTGATGCTGATGGGCGTTCTGAGCGGTCGTCATCGTTAACGGACTCCCAATCTTCCGGAACCTCTTGTGCCTCATGAAAGTTTTGGCTTTGGTTCATCGCTCCGTTACCATAGGCTTTCAGAAGCATTTCGAGTGTTACCACCCCATTTTTAATCAGTTTTACACAAACTTGATTGAATAATACTGCTCCAAAAACTAGTCCATTCTCTGCTCGACGAGGGTACAGTAGATACTTCTGAGTGGAGTACCACCCGGCCTCAACAACTGTCCGCAGGACTCATACCGGTCTCGTTTCGTCGCTAACGTTTCCCGCTCAAAGCTTCACCCCTATAGCCAGCGTTGCCAACTACAAAAAATCCTTTCGGGAACTTTTGGGACAGATCCTGTATAAAATAAATTACAGGTACATTATAAACTTAGTAATTTATATTCTCAGAAAAATTATTTTTTAATGTCATCTTAGTTCCCTTTTCGCTGAAAACCTCAGTAATAATAATTAATAAATTTAGCTCACTGATTCTCAAACTGTGGGTTGAGCACCCTGGGGGGGGGTGATAACCCTACGGGGGGGAGGGTGCGAACATATATAAAAGTTGAAAATAAAAATTATTTTAAGAAATTATTAGTTTACTGAAGGGAGGAATGCAAAATACATTATGACATAATACAAATACACGTTGCATGTTCAATGCAATCTGTCCCAATTTTAAAAGTTAGAAAAGAAAAATAACATAATACATCCTATAACTTAAAATATCTATTATTTAAAAGTAACATATGCAAAATTTAACACTTGTCTTCATAATTTGCATTGTTTATAATTAAGGTTGTTTTGTAGCTTTAGCTTGGCAGGTCAATGTGCATTATTATTGCATTCAATACATTGTTATTGTATGTGGGGGGGATGAAAATTGGGTCACAAATAGGGAAAGTTTGAGAAACACTGTTCTCTATAGATCCATATACTTCCCATAACACACATATTATGTAATTAAATAAGTACATGTGTTTCCGGATATTATGAAAATTATGCAAGAAATAGAAGAAAATAAATGGTTGCCATTCATGTTTTGTGTATGTGCTTAATTTATGAAGAATAACTACCAATGCTGCAATCTCAAAATTCATATTGGAAATTATCATTTCTTGTTATACTGCAAAAAACCTTTCTCACAAACAACCATGTAATATTCAAAGTAAATATATCACTCATATTAATTGAAAAATTTTGACAATATGGTCGACAGACGATGCAATTTTGGCTTAAAATATGTGATACGTTTTCACGGAAAGTAAACATGTTCACTGGGATATAACTTTTTGGATAGTCGTTCAATGGATGTGGAAACCTTCTTTAACTATTTTTAATTCCACATTTTAGTGATTTAAACTAATAAAGCGATAAACAGTACCATAAACACAAGCAGATATTGGATAATTCAAAAAAGCATTGTTTTTTTTTCGTTAGAGTATACTGTGATTAGTTAGAAAAAGTGGATGATGCAAAGTTGTATCATCTTATAGCACGGATAAGCACGCTAAATGGGTTTTTACATTTCCTTAATTTCCAAGTAACACATTTCAAAGTAAAAAAGAAATTCAGACATTAATACAAGGATTCTATAAAGGTTTGCGTGTTAAATGAATGATCCATATAATCTTACGTGACTTAAACTAATTAGTAACAGAAAATAGGAAAAAATGTATTCTGAAATCTTATTGCTAGGACTGTTTATTTTCATTGTATTCGATACTTCTACAGTTAAAAAAAAAACAATACGACTTGGTATCTCTGAGAAAAATAAGTAGCAATTTTACAAGATAAGCAGAAAAGTTCTTGCCGTTTTTAATGACCCAAAAGAACATGACATACAAACAGCGTAGCCTATTGTTAGTCCTCGAAGTAATCACCATCTTTATCCAGCACCTCCTGCCAACGTGACTCCAGTTGTTCAATCCCCTTACGGAAAAACTCGGGGTGTGTGGGACGCAAAGAAATCCGTGAGAGCTTGGCACACGTCTGCTTCATTGGTGAAGGATTTACCATGAAGATGTTTCTCCAGGAAATGGAAGAGGTGGTAATCCGATGGTTTTAAGGTCAGGAGGATGGCACAAAGTCTTCCAACCAAGACGCTGTATCGTATTCCTGGCCACCCACGCGACATGTAGCCTCGCGTTATCATGTAATAACAGTACACCCTTTCGATTAACTAGTGCTAGCTCCTTCTGATGCAATGCCTGTTGTACGCGTTCCAATCGCTGCGAATACAGGCCCGCAGTGACCGTTTGGCCCGTTGGTAGTAACTCATAGTGAACCACTATGAGTTGCTACCATAGACAACTAATGTTTGGAACGCTTGGGTGTGTCATACAGGAACCATTTCTCGTTACTGGTCAGCACCTGATTGAATATGGATGAGCTACGGGGGAGAGAAAGCAACGATAAACAGGCTGTCACTTGTTGTTGCTTATGGACTTCCAACAGCGTGTGAGGAACCCACTTGCTCAGCCTGTACGTCTTACCTAAGCGGTACAGATGAAGTCTAACCGTTTCACTGGAAGTGTTGAATTGTCAGGCAAGTTCACCACACGTTTGACTACTATCCTTCTCAATGGCCGCCTGCAGGGCTTCGTCATTCAAGGCCTGTGGTCGTCCTGTTCGAGCTATATCACAAAGGGACAAATCACCCGACCTGAATTTTTTAAACCAATGCCTTGCCGTACGTTCATTGACAGCACTATCCCCAAACGCTTGACATATTCGGCGACTTGATGTAGCGACTGATAAGCCCACTTTGAAGTTGTAAAGTAAACAATCCCGAACGAGCTCCTTCGATACGTCCATTTCGCTTCGCTACTGTACGAGTTCCCATTCATGAATGTGAGCAGTGGACCTACGTTTATAACAACTGATATTCCTACTCTAGACTGACGGTTCCTCAATCACGTCATACAGGAATTTGCATACTTATTCTCACTTCTTTCAATGGAAACGCGCAAACGGCAAGAACTTTTTTGTTTACCTTGTAATTATGTAACTTCAGTCACATCGAATTCCTTTGACTGAATATGAAATTTAAAAAAAAAATGTGAAGAAAAGCGGATGCAATTTGTATTAGCTGATAAATATTTTTGGATTATTTACTCATGTATAATTTCCAAAATGTAAGTATTAAAATATAGACTTCGGAAGAAAAAGATTATTTCGTAGTTCTTTGTTTTTTTTTAAAGGTATTCCCCTGCGAATTGTTCCATTTCCCTCTGTGAACAATTACAGGCTAATAATTTTGCATTTTTTAAAAAAATATTTTGAAGCATTTTCAGCATTTTAAAAAATTGATCATTAAAATAGTATTTAAAAATATAAGTAACATTAATAAATTTATAAAGTAAATAAAATACAGGTTCCAAATGATCTCAATATCAAAGTGCTCCTGTTTAAACCCGGAATACTTGTAAATTTTCTTTTGAATTTATTGACCACATTTTGTTCGTAACTGTCACTGCCTGCTGCTTCTGTGATATATACTCAAATAGTCTTTTCGACTGTTCGAAACTCGATAGCGTGAAGGTTATTGCGATAAAGGAAAAGAAAAAAAAATATTGCAGGTGATTTTAAACACGCTACAAAATGAACATCTGGAAAAAAGCTCATGAATACATTGAAATTAATCTATTATTTGATAAAATCATACTAAGTTTCTACATTGAAAATCTGTTTTTAGATAATAAAATTTAAAGCAAAGCATAGAAGTGTTTGCCATTTTTAAGAGCTGGTTTTCCAAAAATTATTCCGTGTTCATATAATTAATAAATTAAGACTGTGTGAGGCCGAATTCCTAGGAATTTGATTCTAATCACAAAATACATTTTTATCACGCATATACAATGATAGAATAAGCAAACAGTTAAGATTTTAATGTCAAATCTCATCATGAGCTCGACACTATGCGATCATTAACGGACGCATGTAAATAACCAGGATGATGCTTTTAAGTATTGGAAATGCTTTTGCGTGCAGTTGTTTTGCGAGACCAACTTCAGCATACCGCGAAGCTGTGTTTTTCGTGCAATATGTTACACCAACGCTCATCATTATACGACTCATTTGGTCCATGAATTTCTAGAAAGTACGGATGTTAACATTGAATGGGTGGTCAGTAAGGTGGATCGTTGTTTTATGGAGAAAACAATTATTAATCAGAACCTACCTGTATGGAAAAGATGTTCTACGGTATGGAGATTAAAATAATTAAGATTATAAATATATGGAAATAAATAAATGGAAACATACTTAGTTCTTAATTTTGGTTCATGATTTTAGAATAAAAATATATTCAAAAATATTCGTCTTGATGCTGCTTTGCTTGGGACAAGCAGTAAACAAGTTGAAACTGCGCTTGCTAGGCTTCGCAGTGGACATACTCGAGCTCAACGGCTTGAGGGTCTTAAAGTTTACCCTTCATGTCCGAATTGCAATGTGACTCAAGCCGCTCCTGCCCACATCTTGGCTTGTTTTGGTTGCTGTAAAAGCCAGCGGCTCTCAAGTCCTGTTACAGTTTTTCTTTGTTTAAAAGTGCACGTGTTCATGAACTTGACCTAGATGTTTCTGTCTATCAAATGGGATAAAAAACAACAACAGAATAAAAAAAATTATTTTTCTACAATAAAAATAACCTAAGACGGATAGTTATTGGTAAATGAATACTGAGTAGGAACAGAACAAAGTACATTTCAACATTTCACAAGCAAGCTTACTCTCCCCCACCTTTGAGTCAGTCGATCCAAGTTTTTACCCATCTTACACTTTATCGTGCACTGACATTTCGGCAGTAGATTTTTTTTTTTAAATTTAATACTAAAGAAGATGTTATAAGTACCTTATGTTTTTTTTCCCCTTCTTATAACTATTCAGAACATGTCTTTTCAACGCAATAAATGTTAAAAAGTAGTAAAATGCCTATTTTTCTAAAATAAAATTAATTTTTTCTATACCATAAATATGCCCAAATACTTAAACTTCATTTCACTTGCGGCAGTACTTAACTACTTATAAATTAATTTGTTTTTCATTTACAATGCGAGAGCATATTTACTCCCAAAGGCAAGGTTTAAAATAAAAAAAAAAAAAAAAAAAAGAAGGGGGAGAGAAGAGAGAAAGAACTAAAAAAAAAAAAAAAAAACCTGCGTCGAGGAGAAACACCGAACGAAATAGTGATTTTTAAACTGTCTCATTTGTAAAATTAATACAAATTTTGTGAAAATTGTATAATTTTATGACTTTTTTTTACTTTGTATTTGTGTAACCTGTTTTGGTTTTTTCCGAATTAAAGAGCCATATACTTGATGTGTATGTACTATAACTACTTTATGATTTTTGTGTTATATTATCAACTTATGCATACGCATAATTTCATTTAAATATGCCAAACAATCAAAAGTTAACATATTCTTAAATTTAAGGTATCCGACTACTTGCGACAACTTTAAAAAAAAAAAATGGAGGTATGGGAATTTTGTTCTGGTTTTTAGATTTATGTAACACATTTTTAAAAAAATATGCTAAAATTAAAAAAATAAAAAGAAATTATTATTATTAAAATGGGAAAAAATTGGTAAACATTTACAACAAAAAATACATAAACGGGGTGCATTCTGCACAAAAAGTTAACGAACAAATTTTCAGTTTTGATGCATCGTTTTGCAATTCATTTTTGAAATGTCTTTTAGAATAAGAGATATTTTAATTTTTGCAAAAACTAGAGCACTTTATCTTAGTTATTAAATTAAATTGCTTAAAACAACAGCGATTATATTCACACAAGGATCAATGTGAAAGTTTTTAATAAAACTTTGATAAAAAATCTGAAAATAAAAACACTTCTACTATTATACAGAACCTACACAAAAATTTAAAATTTTATTTTCCAAACTTTTTGAACAATCACTGTTCCCGTTTGAGCGTTTAAAAAAACACATTTCGGGTTAAACGCATTGTAATTTATGACATCTTCTTTAAAGTAGTGGCATCTGCTTTTACTAAAACACTTGTAGTTTTGGATCTAGTGAATGGAAAATAATACACTTGATTGTATTATAAAGCTAATAAGATGGCCTATAAAATAAATTATAAAAAACTTTCAATGTTTGGCAAAATTCACGATTTTAAGGTATTCGGATACCTTAAACATCAGGATTTAATGAAATGAACAGAATTTTATTTTGTAACAATTATAGATTAATGGTATTTTTGTGTATATGATATTTTCTAATATTAGCATGTTGTGAATATTAGTGTTACTTGCATTCTTCTCAAAATAAATTAGATGATTATGTACAGTCATGCTTGATTAATTATTTATAGATATAATTGTCTAAAGTTTTCGATGTTTTTGTAGGAAAATATAAACATTGAATTTTTTTTAATATCGTTACAATTCTAAAATCTCACACAAGCATTCTTTTTTTCTTTAACAGTGCTTCCAGCTATCTATAATTTTTATTTTACACCTTAAGCAGATATAATCATAATTATGATACGAAAATAACCACATTTTCCATAAGAAATAGTTGTATAAATCCTTTTAAACACATTTAAAATTTAATAAATAAATGAATAATGCGTTGTTTTTGTGTTTTTCGCACCACACTTCATTATTCTAATTTTAAAACGTTGTAAGCCCCCGAATATAAATATATACTATCAGGGAGCATTTTTAAATATAAGCTTAGTTTTATCTGACTCGGTGTAAACAAACAAATATCGTCTATTAAAAGACTCATTAAGTTTCCCAATCTTACTTTAGATTACGGGAAACATTTCGCTATGTTTAAATGGGCAATTTAGAGACAAAGGAGAGGTTTTAATCAAGCATAACTGCCTAGTCTTCTTTTGTGCTGTCTCCCATTTTAAAGACGAGTCCTTTGATTCCGTTGTAAATAATTTTGAACTAAATAAATAAGAAGTTGCAGTTGAAAAAGAATTTCTGAATGCATTTAAAATATGTTGATAATTAATTGCATATGTAATTTTGAGTTTCTTCGAGTCGAGTTTTAGAAATTCGGGCAATTTTTAAAATTATAAAATAATTTAACACAGAAAAATTAAAAATAAATTCTGCACAAGACTCCTATTTTCTTACTGCTGCTTAAAATTTATATTGGTAAAATCAAGAGAATTAACCCGGTTGCAGGCGCGCACTCCATACTAACGTTAATGGTCGCAAGGAGTGACAGAGTCAACCCAGTCCTTTTTAATTATTTTTATTGTACACGATCAAAATCGTAATTCCAGAGAATAATTTAACTAACAGAAAGTATACTTGCCTACTCTTAAAGACTTTTCAATTTTTCTTTGATAATTTGAGAAAAAATATCAATCAAACTGAACCAAGACGTTTCAAATGTGCTTGACTTTAATAAAGAATACGAATCACTGATAATTTTTGCTAACATTACAGGAATTTTACATGCGGGTAAAATTGTCATATTTTATTCAAATTATTGTAGTTTTATTGTCCTTTTATGATTGACAAGTAGCATGCTGAATTTTTTTTTCTCGTGTCTTTTTGACAGGGCGAAGTGTGTCTTGTGGCACTTATGGCTTCATATTTTACTTGATGGAGTTCCTTAGGTAACATTTATAAAAACTTTCCTTTCAACTCAAACGCGTTTCATATATTCATCACTATTCTCAAAATTTACTTTCGCTTTCATAATTAATATGCATTATTTCAGCAGGTTTTTCCCTTGCTTGATCAGTTTAAACTTTCTTCAATATAGATCACAGATGCACATTTCTTTTTTTTTTTTTATAAATATATATTCTGCTCATTATATAACATTTATAAACCATAATAAGTCGTACAAAGCAAGCAAAACCACTAAGTTGTTCACAGGGAGAAAATGTAGTATGTTCATTGAAAATATTTTGAAACAAAAGTTGTTGCGTCGGCATCTTCAAGGTCATTGATAACAATTAAACAGTTTTCCCAGAATTAATGGTTTCGTGAACTTAGGGTGACTGTGATACACCCGCCCTCCAAACAAGCCGCTCCAACATCTAAGACTGTCACGATATGGGATTGAGGACTGTTTTTCAGTCCAGACGCCCACAGATACACCGAAATCACCGAATCACCGATACACCCGCCCGCTCCAGGGTTAAAAGTGCTCTCTAATTTTAGTGATAAAAATTTTTCTCTTCCCAATTTGTTGATTTTGAACTTTGCTGCAACAGCGTATCATCACATTTCAGTTTTCATCAAATAAAAAAAAAACATTTTTTCTTACAACAGAAAGGATCATACAAAGATGCTTAATAGACTTTTCATAAGCTCTATACCAGGAGCGCTGGATAACTGCTGCCAGATTTACATGTATAAGCCTAGTTATAAAATGGTCTTTGAAAGAACGAAAACAGAACTCGCGACAGTCAATTTGATGATTTGGAAGGAAAATAAGTTTAGTAAAAAGCGGGAGAATTTAGTTAGTTATGAGGTTCATTATAGCATACTAGATGTGAATCCTGGCCACAGATTAAAATACAAATCATAAAATACAAATATAATATACATACAATTACGATTTGGTTTTTATTGATCAAAAATGTTATGATATTCAGAACAATATTATATATTGTTGTAAATGAACTAATAGATATATTTAATGAATAAGTAACTAGTTAATAAAAAAAAGATACTAAAATTAAAATAAGAATTTTTTTTTGTCATTTTTACTTTTCAGGCTGGCTGGCTGTTCGTGAACAAAGGGAGTAAAAATTGTGTAAATTAACACAAGAGGTTTGTAAGACTTTGAGAGTGAGAAAATAAGCCATTAAGGTGATATGGTACCCTAAAAATCATTAAACTGTCGAAAAACTTTTATTGGCTTTTTTAATACCTCAAATCTTTATAAGAAGGCTTGCAAAATTTCAAAGCTTTAGCTGCATTTTTTATCAAGTTATGGAGCAATATTTGATGCTAGACAGCAACTACCAAGCCCACATTTCAGATTATCTGCTAGAAAAGAGCTTGATAAAAAATAAATTAACTATTTTTCAACCACACGTAAGTGAAACTGAAGAAAGAATTGTTTCAAGAAAGAATTGTGGAATTTATGCAAAAATTCTAGTTTGTAAATTGTTTGCTGAAGAGCAAATGGATTTGGTCAAGATTTAAAAGCTGCGTGTGCTTTTTATGATATTATTATGAATGAAACTAAAACTTCAAAACGGATTCTCCCAAAGCACAAATACTAAATCTCATTTTGATAACTCAGATAATTAAAAATCTAATTCGCAAAGAATAGAAAAACTCTCCCATGTTTATACATTTGTTTTTTGGTGATATATATATATATATATCCCATGTGCGCGAGATTCAACACTTTTATTATTAAAATAATTTAAGATATTTATTTAAACAAATGCTCATATACAGATCTTAGATTTTGATGTATTTTACCTATAAATTGTTATTTGCTTTTGCTTTTATCCGTGTGCAATATTTAACATGCGAAGGCTTTTAAAATCATGGAAATAAAAAATAAAGGCATAAACATCTTTTGTACGTGTTGTGCATTAGCTCTGAGCATGGAATTAGCTATGAAGTGTGTGTATTTATTTCTTTTATAATTATTAAGATAAAGTTTTATGAAATATTGATCTTTCACTCGTTTTTTTCTACATATTCATTACGGCAGTATACTGTTTAATTGTTCTACATTTGTGCAATTTTTTATGGTAAGTAGTTAAGCTAATTAAGTAAGTAGTATAAGCTAATTAACATTTCATAAAAGTTTCAGACGATTCGATGAATATTATATCATGCTATTCATGGAATGAAAAATTCAAACTCATTTTTTCTCCATGTTGAATTTTTGTACATATACTGTTATTCAAATCCCAAGGCTTTTTTGATAATTGAAGTATGGATTTGAAATTTTTTATACATGTTCTGAAATGTATGTTTCGTAAAACTATGCATGGAATTAGCTCTAACATGTTTAGTACTTTTTCTAAAAAATTTCAAAATCAAAATTAATGTTTTTCTGGGAATTTTTGGAAGTTTAACTATAAAAAAATTAATAAAAAATTAAAGAGCAGCAGCAGAAAAACCCCATGCACAGTTTTTATGTAGTATATCTTAAGGTACTTGGAAAAAAATTTTGAAAGAAATTAAACATATTTAAAAAAGCCTTAGAAATTTAAAAAAAATGTTTAAAAATGTTCAAAAAATTTAAATTTTACAAACATTTTGCAATAAATTTAAAAAAATTTGTATGGAATTATCATTAAATATTAACCTTTATAAAATACAATTAAAACCAAATATCAAATATTAAAAATAAAAAAATTGTGAAGATGGTACCATATTGCCTTAAGGAGCATTTTATTGAAATAAAAGACAGAATTTAGGAAACATGTGTGCTTTAAGAATAAAGAGAATATATTTTAAAGTTAAAAAGAATAAAACTTAATCTTTAAACTTGATTTTCATACTTTCAAATTCTCACAGCTTCCCACTTTAAGATTAGTAATAATTTCGATTGCAGAGCTTTTATAAGTTATATATTTATTGTACTTGTAAATCTTCTTTTTGCGTGCAAATTTGGGATTGCGATCACTAGATTTTATTTTGTAGCGTAATAAATAAAAAGCAGGGGCTACCACCGTATCAGCTGTATCAATGATACGGGCCCCCAAGCTGCAGGGGACCCAACATGTGCAAGCAAAAAAACTGTAAAATATTAAAGGATGACAAAAAAGGACCTTAAGGAATTTTGATACAAGGCCCTTTCATAACTAGCTGTACCAGTGATAGAAAGGTTTATTTTTTTTTATTTCCGATGGAATGTACGTGACGTAAAAACACACAAAAGAAGCAAGGTACATAAGTAAAAGAATAAAAGTAATTCACCCATGCGCGCGCGCATGGTCTCACAAACTAATTTTGCTCAATCTCAGATTTTCCCCGAATTGCAATGCACCTTCTAAAATGGTATCTATCCATAATACAGTGATTCTGAAAGTTACAATATTTGCGACCTAATATTTATAATCATCATTTTCATCGTGCCCCCTCCCATACAATAACAATATATTGAACTCAATAATACTATACATTGACGATAAAATTACAAAAACGATTTTAAGTGCCACCAACGGGTATAAACTTCGTGCCAAAGTGTTAATTGCCCGGACGTATATATACGTCTTTATAAAGTGCGATCTTTTCTGTGTACTGCTTTCCATAACATCCTTCCTGAGGCTTTGGAATGCAATAAAAGGACTTTGCTAATGTTTGGGAAGAATTTACTTAGATAATTT
>BMAO01017884.1:0-18878 GCA_019973975.1 Trichonephila clavata
AATTTCACTACTAATTTAAATCTTGAAGTAAAATTTGAGGATATTTTTTGAAATGTTCGACACATGGGAATAAAGTTTCATGCATTATCTTTTTTAAAGAAGAAATCATTAAACGAGTGATTTAAGTATTTTGAGTGTTTTATTAAAATTGTTCAAAAAGGTTTTTGGCTTTTTATTTTTTAAATCCTGATTTGATACAGATAAATATTTTAAATGAATCTCAGAAATGTTTGAATACATTCTTTCATCTTAATCTGACATCAATAATGCTTTAATTTTGAAAATTATATAAAGAGAAAATGATGAAAATTGAAGCAAAAAAAACTTTTTCACTCGCATTTTTTACTGCCAAATTTGCTGATTTTCGCATGTTTAAGTCAGAACTTTTTGGTGTAACCCTTGAATTAGATGTGAAGTTTCAGGTGAAACAGTTGAAGGCTATTTGGCGCGAAACCATTTTTTCAACGCCAAGGCTTGGCAAACTGTAAAATCATGTATTTTTTGCTAAAGTTTTTATTTTTTAGGGCTTAATTTTTAAGTTAATGCTTTCAAACTTCACACATTAATTTGAAAACGAAGGACTTTTAAATAAAAAATGTACAAAAAATATTGTTTAGATTATTTCTTGCAATGTTTTTTACACAAAAACACAAATTTTTTTAAATCCGTAAATTTTAAGCAATTTTTTCAATCTTCGCACAGAAGTTTGATAACATTATTCTATAAACGCAACAAAGTTTCGTTGATAATCTTAATAAATATCAAAGTTATTAAATGTTAAGTTAAAAATTTCGACAATTTTTCGAAAAATCTTTTTAAAAAAGTTTTGGGCATTTTATTTTTTAAATGACTGGATCTAAAAGGAAAAAGGCTTGAAATTATTTAGTGTAGAATATCGTTTTCATAACACGGAAAAATAAATTCATACGCCAACGATTTCGAAAATAATTTTCATAAAAACGATCCAATTTTAACTATTTTTTTAAAAAATCTTAAAAAATAGAAAATATTCTTATTTTGCAAAAAAAATTATACTGTATCGTGGCGAAAGAAATGATCTTTCCGATTCTGTAATTATTTTTTTGTCTGATTTAAAAACAAAAATCGGATGGCTGTTTAAATAACGTCGAGAATACCGAAAAATTTCCCCCTCTGTTCATTCACGGACGCTAGGCGGGAAAAATAACGCGCAGGGTTAAGACAAATTATGCGTTTTAAGGGTTTTTAATTAATATCTTTTTAACTAATTACAATATCGGAATGAAAAATAGTTTATGTCCTATTCTCAAACCTACTGAATATACGCACAAAATTTCATAAGAATCGGCCACACCGTTTCAGAGGAATTTGGTTACAAACATTGTGACACGCGAAATTTTATATATTAGATTAATTAGCCAAACTAGTTTCTCTGGTCTAACTTTCAAATACTTTACGTTAATCTCAAACTTCTCTCATCTAACTCCTAACCTTTCTGTCTCTCTCCGAACCTAAAAATTAATGTATAAATATACGACATGATTTACATATACCGCGTCTTCTTCTGGAGAAAGTTTTCAATTGATCAATATTTAATTTAATAGAATTTCCCCAAGAGGTATAGTGAAAGGTATGCGAATAGGCCCGTTACAGTGCAATATGGTCAGAGATGTCTTAAGACTTCTTGAGGCCCTAGATCCTTACGTAAATGTAGGTCGCACCCTATGACCCTTTAGAGTGGACGGTATATAGCATACGTTGTTAGATATCGTACAAATAATAACCCGAAACAAATAAATGTGCATGACTTACAATTGAACAAACCGTCTCAACCAAATGCCCTTTTTTGGCTGAATGAGTAATAATGGCGCATGATGGTAGGTCTAAGCCTGTACGTGGACGACGGTCATCACATGTAGCCAGTTGACATATAGTCCGAAATTTCCATTTTTTTGGAGAAAACAACCGTAAATAACAATTGTGCGAGAAATAAAACTAGTCATTTATTTTTTCTCTTAGTGATTATTTCACACTTCTTAATAATAATATTTGATGTTTTAAAACCAAAGCTCGATCAAATATATACACAACTCTGTAAACTAAAATAAAATCTTAATAAGTTTTTCTGAAATATCTTTGAACTCAAAATGATAAAAAATTCAAAATTCTTTAATTGTTATTTAAAAAAACTCACATTTTGTGATGAATTTGTTGATAAGGTATTAAGTTCTTCCAGTAAAGTGTTATAAAATTATTATTTACGTGTTTGTGGCGTTATGTAAGTAAGCCAGAAACAGCCTCCGGACAGGAGTGATCACTTTTGTCTAGTGGTATATTACGTGCTAACGAACCCATAGATCGCGGGTTCTAATCTTCCACATTGGTGACCCAGACGTGATCTGAACATGCAACCTCTTTTGGTAAATTGCATGTTAGGAAAATACAACATCCATGAAGATCTTTCGCTGTGTTGCAGGTTATCGTCCAGATCTTTAGTTGCTTGGAAATTTACAAGACTTTAACTTTAGGCTGGTCGCAGGACATCTTAGCCACCGGAGTTGTTTATGTTAGCACCGTACTTGGAGACGAATGAAGACGGAATGGCGGTTCCTTTCCCGACAGCTTACTTCACTTCGCGTCTCCTCCGATTCTCTTCGCTTCTTTGTTCGAGGCTCTGTTGGTTTATTCCTCATACTAACGTTCTCTTGCGACAGAAGCACTCCACAACCGCCACAGGTTGCCCCAGCAGCGATAGCGAGATTTTTAGCCATACTTGGGGTTGAAACGTACGCTGCGGCCGGAACGGATTGTGGTTTCTTGCCTACTAGAATTTTCTCTAGGCTTTTCTTGTTCCGAGTCTGGAACTCCCTCTGGTTGAAGGGACACTTTTTTCTTCACGTTCACTTCTACCGGGATGTCCTCCAACTCTTTGGGGATGTAGGCAGGCTTCAGCCTGTCGATGCTCACTGAAACCTCTTTCCCACGCCTTAAGATCCGGAACACTTTTTCGGTACGGTCGACAACTTTATAGAAACCTTCGTATGGAGGTTGTAGACCTTTTCTGAGGGAGTCTGTACGCAGAAAGACATGGCTGCATGTGGCCAAATCCTTATTCACGAAGATTGTATGTTGACCGTGATGTAGGGTCGTCGCGGGTTCTAATCTCCGACTTTGGTGACTTTAGCTGAAAAGAAAAACGCCAAACCTTCTGATGTTTCGTGGCACCATCTACCCGTAAGAAGAGCCAGCAAATTTGTCAGACCCACTCCATGCAGCAAAGTCGTCAGACTCACTTAACGCAATAGTATCAACGCCCACGATTGTCATAACAAAAATATATCTCGTTCGTTCGCCTATCCACCGACTCACTGGTGGGGGAGTACTGTGGCAGTATCTAAGTAAGCCAGTAACAGCCTCCGGATGGGAGTGATCACTTCTGTCTAGTTGTCATGTTACTGGGCTTCGGATCCGAGCGTCGCGGGTTCTAACTCCGACTGTGTTGAATGTAGAAATAATGGATTGTGTGTATCTGATTAGAATTTCCTAGTCTAAAAAGTATTCCACATTTTTTTTCCTTTTAATAATACTAAATATGTTGTTGTAATAAGGATTATTTTGTCCATGTTGAGATTTTCATTTGAATGAGGCATGACTGCTGCCCTTTTTCGAATTCTCATAGATATTAACGCTGAAATTTTTTTTAGTGAGTATTATAGAATTTTTTTCTTTTTTATTGTTCACAGCAGTATCAACTTCACTCGAGTAACTGAAAATGTAAGAGCCGAATATGCCTTTCTAAAACAAACATCATTTACAAGAGATAAAAGCTTCAAAAATATAGTTTCTTTCATTGTGGAAAAACATTGACAATTCATTTTTTAAGTTCCTAGATTCGTTTCAGAGTTTTATCTCACAATAAACACCCCATCTCATTATAAAGACAGATCTTAAGTACCATATCTTTGAACAAGTTGACCAATGAAACGTTGCCGCCAAATGCCACGATGTACAGCCAAAAGTGTGGTAAACTGTTTCCACAAATGTACAAACACAATAATCTTTTTAGCTCATAAGCTGACAGTATTTGGAAGCGTCTTTTGATTTGGTGAATTTAGTCACTGGTATAATATGTAAGTACCAAAAAGATTAATGTTGGGCTTTCTTAGATGATTATTTCCATTAACAGGCTGTAATGTCCAAGATTTTCTGTAAAGAGTATCCCATTTACAATTGGGTCCGATACTTATTTCAGTGTTATTAGAAATGTTTTTGAGCAAATACATTCTCAAGTAAAAAAAACAACGGTGTATAGATCCGGATATTCTTATTCTTTTCCGCTTTTCATTTAAATGAACCTACAATTATAGGTCTTTTTTTTTTACCAAGTGCTTAGTTTAAATTTCCTTTCAGCATCCACAGGCGCAGTTATTTAACCCGCGATCACTCACGCGGAGTGTTCTCTACACCCCGGCAATAATATAAAGTTATCGTATTTTAAAATGAAAATTTTGTAGGTTTAGTTTAAATTGATGTTAGTCTCATTTGTATGCAATAAATTTAATAATTTTATTTGTATAATACAAAAAAAAACTTGTACTTTATAAAAATTCATCATAATTGTCTAATTTTTTTTTCCCGTATGTAAATACACGTGTTAAAAGTTTGGGGTGTTCTCTACACCCCGCGAGTAACGACGGTAGCAAAAACAGGCGCGCGTGACCGGGGGTTAAGAGGTAACGATTAGCGGAATTAAAAATAATATTCTCTTTAATCCTTTCTGTTAAAGAAATTCATCCCTTCTCTTTTCGTTCCGTCAAGATGCGGCAGGCCATTGAAAGACTGCCTTGTTTTTCATGAAGATGTGACATCATTTTCTTTTCGCCCTCCGAAAGAATAGCTAAATCAACTGGGAGAGTGGTTTTCCACTCAACCCTCCATCAATATTGATGCACTGCACTTCCTGTGTGGACTGCTATATATTTTTATGTAACTTCAACAAATTATTCTTTTCCCTACTAATCCTGATTAGCGGATAATAGACCTTTCTCTAAGGTTTCACGTAAAAGTATAATCGCTACCGTTACCGGAACACCATCGGTGCAGAACTATGCACCGTTGCCTGAAGAATAAAAATTGATTCTTTTATTTTTTCATCAATGAAACAAGAAAATTCCAGTATACGAGTTATAAATCTGTTTACGTTGGATTTATCAGTTTGTAAAGCAAATAATTATTCTGACATCTTAGTCGCAACTATTTTCTCAATATCACCTGACATAGGTAATGTCTCTTACTGTGACGTCCGAAGAAAGGTTAACACTTTATTTTTCTATTTCGCACCATCACTGAATATAACATGATCTATTTCAAAACAGGCTGATAAAATCGGACTCTTTTCTATAGGGTGTGGTTTTAAATTTGTAACAATTATTTTGACAACCTTGTACGATTGAATTTGTGGCTTACTACATTCTAGAAATTATACCCGTTTTTTGCAAGTATGAACTGAAAAAATTTAACAGTTGATATACAAGGATAAAAATGATGAGGTCAAAATTTTAAATTATATTTTGAATATAATATTAAGTAAACTGTAAAACTATTGGGTGGAAAATCTGTATCGTGCCAATATCAAATAACTATACCATTAAATGTGTGTTATAAATCTTTTATTTAAAAATAACACAATATTTAAATATTCACGAAAACTTTGACTGCACTCTTTTACCTCTGAATATCAATCAAAAAGAGTGAACTAAATTAAATGCTTAGCCGCCCATCCGGTATAGTGGTTAGTGACGTTGTGACATTGGCATAGCAAACTCTGAGGGGGCCCTGTATTCAAATTTCTTTGGGGCCCATTTTTTAGATATGGGAGCTCTTTTTGTGGACTACAGTCACACTCGTTGGGGCTCCTGTAGCTGGGGCTACCCGTATCATTGATACAGCTGATACGGCGGTAGCTATGCCCCTGCGTTGTGCCGTAGAACCTGGGCTCGAATCCCGGAGAAGGCAGAGGTGTTAGTTAATGTTTAGTGTCTTTGCGGCATGGGGGTACTCAAATAGCCGTCCTCTCGTGAGGTTGGTGGAAGGGGAAGAGAGGTGGAAGGGCCCTTACCACCCCAGGGTGTACGCCCTCAAAACTGAGAGGAACCTAGCGAAATCGTACCTTCACCTGTATAGTGCTCAAAGCTACGGTAACGACAGGTGTAAGAATCTAGCCTCTTGCCGCGATGAATTTCGTGGGCGATCTGATGTTACTATCGATCAGGTAGCATAAGAAACAACGATCACAACTGTTTTCTTCAATTTTTAAATTTTCTTTTCAAATTCTTGCCATATACAAAATGGAAAAACAAATCTAAAAATTTAAAAAAAAAATGTGTTAAAAAGAAAAGTTGCTGCTGAAAAATCACTGAATTTTCAACGTCTAGTGCAGTAACCATTTCCTAAACATGAGCGGAAACGTTTTTACAATATGGAGTGCATATCATAGCGAAACTTCATATGCACAGACTCCTCTGGAAGCAAATCGATACTGCTGCCATCTGTTGATAATAAAAATAGGTATTTTAAAAAAATTTCAACAAAAATAAATTCAAAATTTTTTTATTGCTTATGCTTACGGCTTTTCTGAAACATCAACGAAGCTCCCTTAAATTGGAAAAAAAATCTTCGATGCAGTCAATGGTGTGGCTTTGCATAAGTTCCAAACAAATACACAAACATTCAAATTTAAATAATAAATAATAATTATTTTACAAGAGTCACTGGGTACATATTTGTTAAAATGTTATGTTTTCTGCATAATTTAAATTTAGTCCGATTTTTTTGGCAAAAATTAGAGCAAAAATATGTTATGTTTGTGTGTATATGCAAGGAGAAAAGTATTAAAATTTTTTTTTATTTTTTGTTTAACAACAATAATTGATCTTTTTCTATCATGAAGTGTTAAAAGAAGTATAATACTATGCACAGCATATTTTGCTTTTTTATTAACAGCATTAATTAACAACATTCATAAAATTTTCTTTGTTCTATTTGTAAAACAAAGAAAAATTATATGTTTAATTACAAATATATATATATAATCAATTTCGAAGAATAATACTTTATTGCAAAAATTAATGAAGCTTAAAATTCGAATAAAATTGAGCACAGGTAGTATACAGTTTTCTCTGCATATTTTTGTATCACACAAAACAAATCCTCTGGTAAGAGAAAACTTTTTAAAAAAATTAATTATTTGTATTTTATTTAATCGATTTGTTACAACTTAGTTTTCTTTGAGCTATTAAAAAAATGTCGATTTCCTCTATAAATGTAATGAAAATTATGGTAGTTACTAAGAATATCTCTCACTTCCTTTTTTTGACAACTATATAATTCAACAGAAGGAAGCAAAACAATCAGCATGCTCAGTTGGTTTAAAAATATGAACAAGCAAATTCCTTTTTTTCTGTTGGGAAGGGTTTCTTTTCACTATCTTTTAAATTAAGGGAAAATAAAATTTACTACAAAAAGCAACAAATTCTGCTTTTCAGAAGGTTCTATCTTAATTATTTTGACCCATCTTGAATTGAATATATGCAACCGCTAATTCAAAAAGAAAACCTTTTTAAAAAAGTAAAATAATGCTCGCATAAGCACCGTTATAATCATTTCAACATTCTTTACAGCTGTAGGGACAATATCGGAATCTTAGTTCTGTACTAATGTTAAATTAAATAGAAATTCGAAGTGAAAAAAAATGAAGATATTAAAATCGCATGTCTTATCTTAACAGTTTTGTTGTGTGTGAAAATGATTTTATCTTCCAAGCATTCCGTTTTAGGGTTTGATTAAATTTTAATACATGGTTCTAAACAAAGGATAAAGATTACTAAGATCATCAAAATAAGCCAATACCAGTTTTGTTTCTAATATAATGAAAGTATCTATCACCAGATTTTTAAATATTAAGAAAAAAAATATAATACTTCATTTTGTCTGTTAAAAAAATTAGAAAACGACAAAAATGGAAAATTATTTTTCGCATAGGGGTGGTAAGAATGACATTTTGAAGCAAAAGGCTCATCAAAATATTTTTAATTTAAAAAGGCATACGATTTTATTTACTGGGTACTTACGTCTTATCGCAACCTATTGGAGACTTTATACGAAACGAAACATATGATTGCCAATTCAGCGCATACGACACATACGAAATTGGGGTTGCCAACTTGTCGAGTTATCTTGAATGTTGGCATTGTTGCGATAATACGCAAGTACCATTTACGGTTTCAAAAGATACTCTAATACAAAGTTACCAGAAACGTATGCAGCAAAGTAGCACGAATAGGGGGGGGGGGTAGCAAAAAGTATCGAATCGATTTTCACTCGCAAATGATAACTATAATTTTTTTAAAATTTTGGCAGTTTTGTAAAACTGTTTTTAAAAAATACGTTAAAATGCTTATATTGTTTAAGATACATTCAAATTCTTTCGCCTCAATATCGTAAGATCTGCTGTGTCTTTTCTGCAAATTTCTGAATTATATTGAAGCATTTGTGGCTATGAAATAAAATCAACGCAGCAAGTCCCTCGTACTTCCAAAGTCATTTTGATTCTGAGAACTGAATCCAACAGTTCAAGGCACATTCGATTCCTTAGTTATGTCTTTGTTGACGTCGCTCGCGAAAATACCCTTTCCATAGCGGCATTACTTATGAGTAGGCTGCAAAGCTTTAAGGAAAATATAGCTAAATCTCTTAAAAATGCATTTCCAACTGCTTCTTTTATATTAAAAATGTGACACCAAAATCATGCGCCATCATTTTAAAGCTCAGATTCTGAATGAAAACCATCTTTCAACTGAATGTCAAAAATTTGTTTCCACTGATTCTCCAGAACATCCAATTTTGTTTGGTCAGCTTATTCTAAAGGCAGATCATAAAGAGAAGGACGATTTGAATTTTTAAAAAATATCAAGGGAAAGTTTATTTTTTTTAAAGTTACATAGCTTGAGGGATTAGGTTTAAAAGTTGCTCACATGAAGTCTTGAGAAAATTATAACATCTTTGATAGACTTCTTTTGTGGATTCTGGAGAAATTATTTTACTTTTGTTTATCAGTTTATTCAAAAAGACATATCCCAAATCAACCTCCTACAGTGATTTGTGTCGTTTCGGAATTTCCCCATGTTTTCATTAGCGATTAAAGTCACCACAAATTGTTTTTGGCGATTCTTCCCAAATAACTCATTTTTTCGAACTTTTTCCAATACTTTCATGTGTGGTTGAAAGTGGCGAAAATTCGCATGATCCGGCAACACTGCTCTAAAAATACAGTTTAACACAGTTATGCAAATTTTTCTTTAACTTAATTAAAAACCAAAGAGAAGAAAACTGAAGAAAAATGCTTGAAATATATATCATCATTTTGTGCATCTTGTTTCTACATCTGATCATAATAAAAGTTTATTTCTCGACGAAATTGCAGAATAGGCCAACGGTTGGAGTGATTTAAAAAAAATAACGCTCCAACATATAGGAGCGAAGGACAACATGTTGGACTACTCCAGAAGACACAATGCAAGAGCTCAAAATTCAAATGGTGATAAAGTGAAAACATCACAAAAAAAGAATTAAAAAAATCTTTAAAGCTAAAAATCGTTGTAAGATTAAAGTACTTCCTTAAATTTAAAATCATTTGTAGAAATTAATTAAAAATTAATTTTAGTTCATAAATTAAAACTGAAAAATTAAAATACACTATTTTCTAAACCATCTTTCATTGCAAGGGAGTCAAACTCAAAGGCTGACTTGAGCCAAATAAACAAAGTTTAATTTAAGGTGGGCTGCAAAAAAAAAAAAAAAAAAATCAAAATTTGTAGAAACGTATATTTTTTCCCATCTATAATAAACATATATAAAAGAACAAGAAAATTTTAATACGTACATTCTAGCATTTGACATCTTTTCTCTGTTCCTATCTTTGATAATTCGGGATAAATTTCGACATTTTATTATATATTATTGTGCGCGGATATGTTAAACGGGACGCAAGTGGCCCGTGTAGGGATTGCAATATCGGACCAAAAGTTCAATACCGGTATTTGGTATTTTTAGATCTTAATACAGGGATACCGGTTTTAATACCGGTATTAGAAATTTTAGAGGGAAAAAAACACAAGTGTTTCTTTGTTTTGCTAGCCAGTTTTATTAGAAAGTGTAAATATCACAAGAAATAATTTGTAACTTATAAATTATAACAGTATATAATGAATCAAAAAAAAAATAATAAAGGAACATCTTATTTATTTAAATCACAAAAAAGTGCAAATATTACTGTCACACACACATTTTACCTATAATTTCATCCAAATTATCTTTTTTTCCAAATAATAAAAAATCATGACGTCTTCGAATTAGTAGATTCGTTCTTCTTTAACCAGTTTGTATCATGTTTCCTTTTTAAATGTGCATGGAGTCAGTCCGCTTGTATATCCTCCATCCACTTTAATAACTCTAGAACATTTTTTATATTGTGTGTCATCATATTCTTTTCATCATATAAATAACGAAACCAAACCGTAGTATTTTAAACTAATTTTTCATGTTCTGTAAAGTTATTCTTATTCATTATTATGGGTTATTATTTATGAGTTTATATATAATGAATCTGAAAAATATTTTGAATCCTTAAGTATGATATGCAAATGCAATGTGAATAACAGACTCATTAAATTAGAAAATATCAAAATATTTCGCATTTCTTCATAAGTACAGCCTTGGTTTCTCATACACGAATATCAGTCTACTAATGCTGTGAAGTATCGATCGAAGCTGTAATAAGACAGTTTTGGCCTTGGATGATTCAGATATTTTACAACTTCTCGTGATTGTACGATGCAACTTAGTATTCACAATCTAATTAATTTAGTCCGTTAGGGAGATATTGTAGTAACAGGGGTTGATGGATGAAGGAAGGCAAATGACCTTGGATTTGTTATTCCTCTTTCAACGAGAACTTGGTTAGGAGTAGTTCTTTTTTCAGAGAAATAATTTATGTCTATATTTTTAAATTCAGATTAATAGTGTTTAATCTGTTGTAACTGGTAATGAAAAAAACCAGATGATAGATTTAATGAGTTGCCTTAGAATTATAGAACCAGCTAGTAAAAATAAGAACAACGGAATGAGTGGAATATAAAGACGTTTAATATTTTTCACCTTCTGAAATGGAATGGATGTAAAATTATTTCATTGAAGTGCAATAATTAACATGAAAACAAAAACGAATACCATTTTGCTATGTTGGCGATCCCTGAACATATAAGAAACAATTTTAAAAATTTCTAGCAAATACCGAAAAATCGTTATTTAAACTTGCGAATACCGGTATTTCGAAATTGTACAAATGACTCAAAATACCGGTATTCGGTATCCCCCGTGTTATACATTGCGTGGTGCACGGGATTTATAAATATTAAAAAAAAAAATTAAATAAATTTACATCTATTTAAGAAGGTGAAAATATTAAAGATCTTTAAATTCCACTCACCCCGTAATTATATTTGTATTTCCTCTAGCTGGTTCTACAGTTCTAAGGCAACTCATTATAAATCAGGGGTACTCAAACTTTTTTTCCCAGGGCCGCATACATATGTTAACAATTTCACACGGGCCAGATCATAAGGATAAAAAGGGGAGGGGGGGTAAAATGTAGAAAATTGATAAAAATATTTTAACCCCTGTTTTGCTTTTTTAATTATAATTTTTTTAAATTTTTTCCCTTCCACTGAATAGAAGCATTTAAAAAACACTTTTTTCACAATTCATGCATCAGTAAGCGGTATCATATGATTACCAATATTTTTTCAAACTTCATAAGACGCCTTTGTTACTGCTGTGACATTACCACTGACAAAACACTTTGCTACTGTTGTAAATATTATTCAAAAAGCTTATTTATTACCTCTTGAAAGACACCTTCGAGGAAAAGTGTACATGAATGATTGCTGTTAATTGGTATTTTTTAAATACAGTACTTTCTGACAGACAATTACTGTTCCATATTTGTTTTTCACTACAAAACAGTCAACCTCCCAATCGTCTTGAAACAATATACACTGGTGTCCAAAAGTTAAGCATTTATCGTAAAATGCGAAAAACATGGAGTAAATATTCGTAAAATTATTCCAAATTTCTTGCGAATATTAATTGGGTGAAGAAGAAACATTGGGTTTATGCAAAACATTTCAGTCGACTACGTCCTGCGCGAAACACCGGCGCATGTCAGAACGCGGAGAAACCGATTCACGCAGCATAGGCAGTTCAGACAAGCTTCGTGCAACTGCTGTGCGAAGGAACGTTGTTAACCATCAAACAAGGTGAATGATGGCACAAAGACGCCAATTGGACATGTTTACGAAAGGAAGAATCGTTGGAATGCTGGAATCCTCACGATCACAAATCGAAGTGTCTCGAATTCTGAATGTGGACCAGTCTGTGATCTCAAGACTGTGGCAAAGGTTTCAAAGAACGGGAGATGTTACCCGACAACCAGTATCAGGTCGATCAAGAGTCACAACCCCTCGCCAAGACCGATATCTGGTAATAAGAGCGACGTCAGAGGGGCAGTACTGTCAGAGCACTGGGTTCGGCGCTCGCAGTCACCACAGGAATACGAATTTCGAGACAAACTGTTTACAGGAGACTCAATCATGCTGGCCTGCATGCCAGAAGACCAGCAGCTTGCATTCCCCTCACGTCTGCGCATAAACACGCTCGTTTGAACTGGAGTTTGAAATATCAATATCGGAGTGTGGGAGAGTGGGCCAATGTGATGTTCAGTGGCGAGTCCTCGTTTAGTCTGAGTAGTGATTCTCAGAGGATAACGATATGGAGAGAACGTGGAACACGTTTTTAATCAAGAAACATAACGGAAAGACATATATTTTCTATCAAAGGGAGTAATGGTATGGACAGGCATCATGATGGACGGCCGCACAGACATCCATTTCTTTAACACGGGGTCTGTGACTGCTTAAAGATATAAAGACGAAGTTCTTGAGCCTTATGTTCGCTGGTTTCGAGGTGCTGTCGTATCTGACTTCATATTCATGGATGATAATGCGCCATGTCACCGAGCGGTGCTGATTGATGACTTCCTTGAAACGGAAAACATCCAGCGCATGTCGTGGCCTGCGAACTCCCCTGATTTAAATACTATCTAGTATGTACGGGATTATGCTCGAGAGAAATTGCAGCTCTTTCGCACACACCAAGCTCCGTTACAGAACTGAAGAGCTCCAAGAAGCTTGGAACCGTTTGAGCCCACAAGTCATTCATCATCTCATAGCAAGTATGGTAAATCGCTGTGCAGCGTGCCTGGCTGTCAGAGGTGACCACACGCCTTATTAAACTGCAGCATCAGTATTTTATTTAATGTTTTCTTTAATTTTTTCTTTAAAGTGTGAATCCTTGCTATGCTCAGTTTTCTTTCAAACTGCTACTTTCGACAACAAAATTAATCATTATCTTTCTTTTGATTTACTGCCTTATTTTATAACCAGTTTACACTCGCATATCACGTTTCCCGCCATTCTGATTTACAGTTCCTTCTTTATTCCCATAATTATCAATTATGTTTAACTTTTAGACACCAGTGTATTTTCTTCGGATATTTTTCGCTTACAAGGTATGAAAAATAGTTAAAAATTAGTCCCACCCTTAAAATTGTCACTACTCAAATGTTGTCTGTTGTCACTAACCGTAACTGTTAAAAATCAAAAAAGAATATCAACTCGCACGACATTAACAACAAAAATCAAAATTCATATATTTGATTTCATGACGCACCATTTTTAATATATTGTTCTTAAATAAGTGAATTTTTTAGAGCAATGGGCCCTGACCGGGCCACTTAAAAAGGATCGACGGGCCGTATGTGACCCGCGGGCATCAGATTGTGTATCGCTGCATTTAATCCTTCATCTGATTATTTCATTGCCAGTTACAGCAGGATAAAAGACTACAAATCTGAACTTAATAATATAGACGTAAATTATTTCTCTGACAAATAGAACTAAATACACTACACCCAAACTCATCTGCCTTCCTTCATCCATCAACACCTGTTACTCGGCGCCGGTTTATCTATTGGGCGCCCAGAAGGACCCAGATAACACTTTCCACACACCCAGATAACACTTTTTTTACCACACTTTCTAGATATAAATTTAGTTTCTCCAGTGCTAAGGGGGTCTGTAGAACTTCTGCGCCCAGGGCCCGAAATGAGCTTAAATCGGCATTGGTAAATCAGCTTCACGATCACTTAATTTGATCATTTTTGATGGTATTGTGAATCATTATCTCTATTAAAATTTTTTGAAGAACAATTTTAAATTATCCACCCAAAATTTGGATATGAAAGACGACATCATTTTTTAACAAGACAATGATGACAAACGCTTTGCTTTAAATACGTGCACTGGTACCTCTGTAACTTTCCCCAAATTTTGAATGAAAAAAAAACCCTCCTAAATTACCTGATTTAAGCCTAGTAGAATATATTTGGTGAGGATTTGACTTTAAAAAAAGAAAATGTGGCATAAAAAAACCAAATGTGAAGTAAAAACATCAATCACACAGAAGAATATAGGAACATTGGTGCAGAAATTACCAAAAATTTATAAAACATATACCGATACGTTTAAAAGTTGTTGTGAACCTAAAAGATATCCTACTCTCTAAAGAAATACAATATTTTAAGCTATGTTGAGATTTATTTTAAGTGTACGAAGCAGTTGCGTAACGGAGAACAGGGCCCCCCTCCTGCAAAGTCAGGATTTGATCCCCAAGCCAGATTTTACAAGGGATTGCAAAACCATATACACTCAAGAGCCAAAACATTATGACCACCTGTCAATAAAGAGTTGGCCCACCTTTGGCGCGCAACACAGCTTCAACCCACCTTAGCATGGATGGTCGGGGACAGATTGTACCAGATGTTTAAGCAACGGTCACGAAAATCCGAAATATTGCGAATTGGTGGTCTTTGAACTCTGAGCTGCCTGCCCCATGACATCCCAAATGTGTTCTATCGGATTGAGATCCGGTGAGTTAGACGGCCAGGACATTAACTGGAATTCAGCACCATGTTCCTGGAACCACTCCAACACAATTTTAGCCTTGTGACACGGGGCGTAGTCCTGTTGGAACATTTCATTTCCAGCTGGAAAAACAGAGGCCATGTAAGGGTGCAACTGGTCCGCAATGATGTTCAGATACCCTGTAGCATTCATGGACCTCTACCACAACCACGGGTCCCAGAGAATAAAAGCATAAGCCAAATGCACCCAAAAGCACCCCCCAAAGCATAATACCGCCACCACCGGCCTGTGTATGGCCTACTGTACATTGAGGGAGCAACTGTTTGCCTGGAAGACGGCATATCCTGACACGGCCATTGGCGTGATGAATGACAAACCGTGATTCATCTGACCAGGCAACTCTTTCCCACTGATCCATGGACCAGTCGCGATGTTCCCGGGCCCAGCGCAGGCGCAGTTGGCGATGACGCTTGGTCAGCAAAGGCACACGAGTGGGACGTTTGCTGCGTAGCTCCATATCCAACAGTGTCCGCTGAATAGTGTGCTCCGATACTATTCTAGTTGGACCTGCATTGTATTGGGCTGTCAGCTGAGCCACTGTCTGGCTCCAGTTTTGCTTCACCATGCGAGACAGTCTTCGACGACCTTTTTGTTTGATAACGTGTGGACGTCCTACATTATGACGTCTACTGCTGGTTTCCCCATCATTCATCCACTTTGCATAAGTACTAACATCTGTAGATCGCGAACAACCCACGAGTCACGCAGTTTTGGAAATACTTGTTCCGAGCCTTCGAGCCATTACAATCTGCCCTCTATCAAAGTCGCTTAGATCCGCCGCCTTTCCCATCACACACAATAGTAAGTGAAAGAATGATTCTTCAGACTCTCCAGCAGCAGTTAAATACCACCTCCCTCTGATCACGTGTCTTCCACGTCATTCAGGCGAGTTCATTGCAAAATGTAGGGGTGGTCATAATGTTTTGGCTCTTGAGTGTACACTAGGTGTCAGTCAGGCTTTGGGTCCCCTAGAACCCTCCCCCCCCCTCGTTGAGGGGATGCACGTTACGCCATTGGTACGAAGACTTTTGATGCATAATTATTTTAGTAGTTTTTTGCGTGATGGCATTGCAGAGGTTAAATATTAGAAAATAAATAATACAAAACTTTCAAACGCCAGAATAAATATGAAGATTTAAATTAATTTTAAATAATATAAAATTTTCAACCGCCAAAACAAATACGAGTATTTAAAATAATTTTCTGTTATTTATTTTTATTTATCTTAAATATATTAGTATATTTATTTCGCACTCACTATTGTACTGCACAATGATTCTTCAATTAAACGATTCAAATAGTAATCAAACAAAAACACTATTTCAACAATGCACAGTATATACACATTGAAGTTTTCACTAAATCCATTAAATTTCCCATGTAAGATATACACAGCACTATACGTCAGCTGTATAGCTACAGATATACTGCTATAAGCATGTCGGTGACGCGAACGAACGAGATTTCACCCATCCAAAAAGTGTCTAAGGCGAACAGCACACTGCGCGTGCACCAGTCAGAGCATGTCTGTGACGCGAACCCATAAGATTTTCCCCTACCATAAAGTGCCCAACGCCGCTAAAGAAGTTTTCACTTCAATAAAATTGCAAGTATACGAACACTTTCGTGTGGTCCGCTGTGTTTTCTTATTGTATGTGTTCTTAAAATTCAGAAAAACTGTAGAAAAACGATTGCGATAAAAAATAAACTACACACACACAAACGATTATCTTCTTTCAACAAATTAAGTTAAAATTCGTTTACCATCTAAGTTACAGAAGAGAAAAATTCCGGGAAAGTTTGATATGTTATTGAAATGAATACAGAAAATAAAACATTCTTCTTTTTATGCGTTTTCGGAATTAAGATACATTAATAACATTATACTTTCTTACCTGAAAGAATGCTTCCAGGGTTTGGATTCTTCTCTTTAATGTGTGTGGGAAAGATAACTAATTCACTTTCCTTTCACAGTACAGCAATAACAAAAGTTTGAAAGAACGTCTTAAAAATCTTTCCCACTAATATTTTATTCTATCAATACGCTTACTAATTAGGTACTAATATTTTTGCTGACGAATCAAAAACATGCATTAAGCCCAATAAATAAGGAAATTTACTCAGCTGACCGGATTGAATGACCTTGGACGTAGAAGGTTGTTGGAACTCTGCATTATATTATTTTACCCAAAAATCGAGAATGAAGTCTGAAGAATGCCTTTTCCGGTATTCCAGTGAAATATTCTAGGATTAATTCGAAGATTACGAAATTCTGCGGAAATCAATGAATTACACAATAGTGAGATTATTGTGTGCTGAAATCGTGGTTTTCCAGGAAATAAATCATGTCTTAATTTATTGTTGATCCAAAAAAAAAACACATTTAAGCTTATTTTTATTTTATTTTCACCAGACTTATTTTGACAATCAACTATTTTGTAATTATTTCTCCGAAGTGCACAATAAAAAAAATTAAGAAATTTTTTGGGCCGTTTAAAAAGCAAAAAAATGTCTAAAAAACAAAATAACTCACATAAAAAACGCAAGAAGTATACTTTGCAAAGCACTGAAAATAAAGATCCCTATAAGACAAAATCGAAAACATAAGAAATATTTTCACATGGTTTTACTCATAGGTTCCCAACCTTTTTTGAACTGGCGCCCCCATTTCTAGTAAATATTTCGATACCGCCCCCTTTTCTAGTGAATATTTCATTACCGCCCCGTGTACTTAATACATGGTGAAAAGAAGAGTTAACTTTTAAAACACATCCTATAACTAATAAAATATATTTTTATATTAATTCTTCTAAAGCTCCATTTTTTTACTTGTAAATCTGAAATACCTGCTACCACAAATATAATTAAATGTGTAATATTATATATTTTTGTCATAGGTAAGGATTTTGTAGGAATTGAAACGCTCTTCTGAATTTCTTCTTTATTTAAAAGAGTGCAATAAAAGTTTTACCTTACTTTTATCAAGACCGGCAGGGGTTTTAATGATACGAAGTAATTCATAATAAACTATTGCTTTCAAAATAAGTATGAATTGACAGTTTCAGCCTTTAAAGAATCGCGTTAATTCCTGGTTAACATAGTTAATTATGTTTCTTGGATAATATACGTAATGAAATGCAGTCGAAGAAACATTTATCCAACTGCTCACAGACAAAGACAACTGCAGAAATTAAAATGTATTATATCATTCAATTTAATGAATGTCTGAATGCAATGTAATCCTTAAGTTTTTCATCCACTTCCGGAACTAGAGAAATATGTGAATTTTCGTACATGTGATACAGAGAAATGATTTAAATACATACAATCAACATAAGGTAAACAATATTAAAGTTTACTTTTGTTAGTATATAATCAGCGTGTTTTTTTTAAGAATATATTTGGTTAATCTGCCCAAGCCCCTCCGTACCATCTCAATGCCCCCTAGTTTTTAGCGCGTTTTTCACGTAGTGTAAAAAAAGCACTATTAGGACGCAAATTTCGTCTTCGTTCCATATTTTGTCGTGCCTTTTTCTCAGCCAATAATTAACCGATTGACCTCGGGATTTCGGCATTTGTGCCCTAGATGAGCCGAATCATATTTAAATTTAATAATTTTTAAATTTTTTTTAAAGTATAGTTCATTACTTTCTGTTAGTAAAAAGTTCATTAGTTGTGTGGCGAAATCTAAATAAGCCAGTAACAGCCTCCGGACAGGAGTGATCACTTTTGTCTAGCGGT
>BMAO01017885.1:0-17195 GCA_019973975.1 Trichonephila clavata
AAAACCGTTGAAAAAGTAGAGTCAATAATAGTACCACTGTTAGTTGTCGAAACATTTCGATTTGTGTTCATTTCGAGCTTGAGTTCATCATTCAAAAAAGCTATGAGTAGTTGGTAATTAAGTAATTATTTGTAATTAATTCTTGCGGAAAATGTTTACAATATGTTTTCAACCAGGGGGAGGGCCCCCACCATTTATAGACCACCCTGGTCATGAAAGAAGTACCACCTTGGCAATCGAAAATTCCTGTGATAAGAAAAGTGCATTGACCGCCCTGGTCTTAAAGAAGTGCCGCCCTGGCAGTCAAAAATTTCCTGTCGTAGGAAAAGTATATAGACCACCCTGGTCTCGTATGAAGTGCCACCCCGGCATAAAAATTTCCTGTCATAGGAAAAGTATATAGACCACCCTGGTCTCGTACGAAATGCCGCCCCGGCAATAAAAATTTCCTGTCATAGGAAAAGTCTTTCGACCACCCTGGTCTCGGAAGAAGTGCCGACCTGCAATTCAAAAATTCCTGTCATAGGAAAAATGTATAGACCACTCTGGTCTTAGAAGAAGCACCGACCACAAAAATTGCGTACACAAAATAAACATATTCCAATTCCGTCAACTGCTTCAACAGCCATTCTCAGCAAAAACATCCATCCCTCAACAAGAGCCTTCTAGTACAACAGCTCATTCTGATTCTGTCTCCTCGCCGGGACGTCGTCGGATCCATGGGGGAGATTGTAACCCCCCTCCTCACATATAAACAGCAGAAAGACTCACGCCCTCTAGCGGCTTGAACTATCTCCAGTGATGGCCTAGCTTCGAAACTGTACGGACGTATGAGCATGCGTTCCGATCCCTTTAATTGTAATCAGTCCTCTAGTTATGTATATTAATGTTTGTTTTGTCCAATAAATGTGTTTAATTAAATAGTGGACTAATTTAAAACCCATTCCCCGCGTGTCCCTTTATTACATTGGGTCACACCTCTTATAGTATTCATATGTCGAGCCACAACATGTGAGTTGTTCTGTGTACGATAGATCGCAACACCAGCTGCTCTGTGGCCCGGTCGCTTAAATTGTACGCAGCAATCGAAGTCAGGTATCGAAACTCGTTCGTCATTGTCTAACCGCGTCTCTGCCTAAAGGACTTAGCTTCTTCTCTGATCCTAAAGTGAGAAAACAAAAACAAAGATCCCACGGCCTAGACCACAGGGGGTGGGGGCGGAGCCCCTCCCGAATGAAGGAGAAAAAACAGAACTTCACTGAATAGCGGTCGCTTCCCCAACTTCCTGTTACGCATTTCCGTCCCTTTTCACGAAATCACTCCCACAAATCTCCAGCAATCCAGAGGAAAGATGTTACACATCAAAAATAAATACCTTAGTCACAGGTTTTTTTCAAATTTGAAGTTCGTGAAAAATGAAAATTCTTAATAGAAAGAGTTTAATTACTGTATAAATGTTTAAATGAGCAATAAATCTTGTACTTACGAGAAATTTATTGAAAATATTTCGCTGTACGGACCTTT
Source organism: Trichonephila clavata (assembly GCA_019973975.1). Taxonomy (NCBI): domain Eukaryota; kingdom Metazoa; phylum Arthropoda; class Arachnida; order Araneae; family Nephilidae; genus Trichonephila; species Trichonephila clavata. Next base: position 1,525 of record BMAO01017885.1, read on the forward strand.
TTGAAAGCCTGTGCATTGTGTCTACCTAAGCAAGCATTTTTATTTCTTATGCAAACCCAAAGATAACGCGCCCCCGCGAGTTGCAATCGCTTTATAACGCGATGCACTTACGCTCGTACAAATTCTGTTTGTCTCTAAATCAAAGCATGTAACAGACAATGTTGCAATTTTTTAATAGAATGTCCTAAGATCCGTATTCAAAGAGACCGGTTGCGCCTTATTCGGAGGTGTACCTTACAGGAGGAATTTGAATATGCTTTTAAGTCCTAAAAGGTGCAAATTCATTCGAAATTAAAAACACAATTACCTGTTGCTATTTCAAACAAGCTAAATATAAAAAAATTGAATTGTGCCAGTTTCAGCAGGCCATTTTTTCGAAAATGAGTCAGGATGGTAGAGACCGTAGGCGTTTATTTTAATTTCAAATAACTACATTCAAGACTAAATCTCTTGTGGCTGGCTATCTTCTAAAAATTCTTATTGCCTCTGTTCCCTTTAAGTTAGCTGACACCGGACATACTGTGGGTGAAAAGAATGTCTTTTGTGACCCACTAGGGATGGGGAGAAAATTACAGAAGAAAATTAGAAAAAACACATCAAATTTCATGATTTAAAGTACACAACAGCCTTGGACCCTTCAAGGTTCAACACATAAGAAAAGAAGACTGACTTTAAATGTACACAGTACAGAGTAATAAAATAAGATATATAAAATAAAATACCAGATTTGCATTGCTACGAGTAGATACAAAAAAAAAAAATCAAATGCATATTTAAAAATAAATTCTATCAGAAAGCCAGTCAAATATTTAAGTGGGTATGTAAATGCAAGTAATATTTTTTTATATAGAGATATTTATAAATTAGAAAATAGTGAACAATGTAACTTTTTAACACGAACCATAATTTTTAATTCTACATAAAAGCAGAATTTTGAAGAAGTGCAATTTGCCGAACGCTGCTTTAAACAAAATATTGTTTTGTGCACATTTGTCACCCTAACGTAGTAATTCGATTAACAAAAGATAATCATTTGTACCTGTATCTCGAGGTCGGAGCCCATATACTTGCTACAACAAATCCCTACGCCGTGAATTTTTTAATTTTTTGGAAAAAGATATAGTCGGTTACAAATTTTACTAGCAGTAGTCAGCACATTTCAATTCAATCTAAAATAAAGTTCCAGATATTTAAATAAGGTACAAGGTTTCCAAAGTATAAATAATAATATTTCAAAAAATATTTTCATACCAATTTTTCGTAACAAAAAAAAGTATTTTACAAATTTGGTCCAAATGCTGTCCCTGCTGCTAACATAGAGACAATAGTAAACACGGTAAGGAGCTATGGATATGATCATATAAAATGACTCTCCAACTAGGAGTATACAAGTAAGCGGGAAGATATATGTAGGTCAGGATTCGCTTTTAATTTGTTTTCTTTTATTTCTGTTTTTAATGCTATGTTGTGAATCGCTTGATTCGCCTGTTTGATTACATGCAGTGCCGGTTTATTCATTGGACGCCCAGGGACCCGGATAAACTAGGCTTAACCAGGTTTTCTGGCCAGTGCGAAGGGACCCCGTAGATCTTCTGCGCCCAGGGCCCAAAATCAGTTTAAATCGACATCGACACTGATTGCATGGCATCTGGTTACAATTACAACTAAAAAAAACGCATAAAACTAGTATTTTTTTAACATAGTACTAAAGTATCATTAAGTTTCTACAACATAAAATTAAATTCAGAACTTCGCTAACATTAATAACAAACACTATGTGAATATTGAAGTGTTTTTCAAACAGGCTTTGTAATAAGAATCATTTACTCCGAAGTCCAAAGAGAAGCTGCAAAATTTTTTTCTTTTATAACTTAATACCAAATAAAACTACAAGAAACTACCTTTTGATAGAGATATAACTGACTAAAAAGGAAAACGAGCATTGTTTATAAGTGTTGTAAGACCTTAGGCAAAAATTGCTTCTTTTCCCGATTTTGTTTTTCTTAATTGTAAGGTTATTATTAAATTAAAACCTTTATATTCCTCAAATTCATATTGAATTTAAACATTATTAGATATTTTCGTAAAGCAACTTTTCCCTTTTGAGACGCCTTTATTAGGCTTCGATCCACAGTGGGCTGCCCCATTGCCACTATTAAACAAAACCAAAAAAAAAAAACTTTTTTAATGCGGTATTGTAAGATCCAACACGATTTTGCTATCAGATGAAGGATGTTTAAAAGAGTAGACATTTATGGACAATCGGCCAACACACTATGTACAACCATTCTATTTTTATTAAATTTTGCGGTATTATCGGAAAAACGGGACTTGATTTTTCAATAACTATTCAAAATTTAGCATATTTATTCGATTTATCATATGTTTTATTTTGAAAAATTAGTAAAAAATGTTGTTTGATTGATAGAACCATATACGGCCTGCGGCCGCCCTTGGCTTGGCCGCCCGCGTGCGGTGCACGCGCTGCACACCTGCTAGGATTGGCCCTGGATACAATTGAAATTGAATAAAATAAGCTATACAAAAATATCCTACTAAGATTGGAGAATTATAGCATTTTCAAGAATCTGTAATATTAAGCAATTAAAATTGTAAAGACAGAAAGAGTCATTGGAATAAAATGGATAACTATTATGATTTCTAAAGCTGCCACTTAGGACAGTGAATAGGGCTAAGAATGGATTTCTGGATCCAACTAACCTTTTCAGCAGGAGTTTTCGAAATAATAGAAAAACACAACACTACGGAAAATAAGACCTATATCTATCCACACGAGGGAAAACACAAAGGAATAAAAATAGAATGTATGGAAATTGAAAATTTGTTTTGCACAAGAGAGATTATTCCCAAAAGAAAATTTTAAAAAATAATATCCAAAAAAAAAACACTTGCTTTTATATATGCTAATTAATAATTCTTTTTAAGATGACATGTTCAATATTTGGATCTCGCGCACGTTATTGTGTCAATGCAGATAATTAAAAAAAACAGAGAAGACGCCTAGATAGTTTTAAACTAAACTAAGCGTAAGGCAGATTAAAAATAAAGTCTAAAGTAATTTTGAAATATATTTAAAAATGAATTTAACTAGTTAGTTGTAATTCATGCAATATTGACAGAATTTTGTATAATTGCATTTTAATTCATTGTCAAAAACTAAATCACTATTTATTTTCATAAAAGTTTAGAATAATATTTAAATGTCCCTCTTTTATCAAAAATATTATTGTTAGCAAATTACTTTTAACGTTTTATTAAAAGTCCAAAAAGTTTACTGCCTTATAATTATAACCAGTTCTTAATAATTTCAAATATTATTGATAATAATTAAAACCCGAAACATAATATATTCGCATATAATATCAAGCATGGTGTTATAAAAAGCATTAGGGACAGAGATAATATAGGCTTTTTTTGTATTATCCTTCACTTTTAATTCTTTTTCAAGCAACAAATTGCACATTTAGTTGTTCACTCTTGTTCTTTATCGAATACTTTCAAGAATTTAGTTTTCTGTCTTCACTGAAAAATACCAGCCTTCACCTCAAGAAAATTCCCTGATGTAAAGTATTTCAATACTATAGACAAACTGCACATCTCTTAAAAATAATGTCACTAAATATCTTTCTATAAGAATTAAAAAATATGTGCAAATTAAAGATAGAAAGAGGTAAAGATAAGAGTGCCCGTACAAGCAACCGGTTTTGGTCAGCTTTCGGTAGCGTTTCTCAAACTGTGGGACCTCCTAGGGGACGTGATAACTCTAAGAGGATGATGCGAGCATATTGAAAAGACAAAAACAAAAGTTTATTTTTTTCTAAAAATATTAATTTGTGAAAGTAAACAAACATATTATATTTTCACATAAAAATAAATAAATACATTTATACTGATGTTTGTAAGAAATGCAGCACCATGAAGGAATCCCCTGAATTAAAAGATATTTAATGCCCAAAAGACTCGAATTCATAAAAATAAATGACGAAATTTTCAAAGCAAAAAAACAATATTAAATGTCCAAAATTAGTATTTGGTGTAGCCACCACACGCTGAAATAAGTGCTGCTATAAAATGTGGCATGGAGTCAAACAGATTTTGAATGTCTGCTAGTGGAAGAGAATTCCATATTGTTTGCATGCCCAGCAAAAGTTTGTCTTTTGAAGCTGCAGGAGACAGATCACGAGCAAGTCGCTGACCAACTAAACCCCCCACGTGCTCAATAGGCGACATATCCGCCTAATAAGCAAGCCAATGAAGAATTTGCATGTGTTGGGATGAACAGAAGTCTCTAACAGTCTTTGCAACATGTGGGCGTTCATTATCTTGCTGAAAGATATCTCCAGGGATGCCTTGAAGGAAGCAATGCGTACCAAATTGGATCGTCCATGATACGAAATCACACTCCAAACCATAACTCCGGGTGTTAGGCCACTATTTTGTTCTGGAAGGCAGCGTTCACCAGCATAGCGTCTAACACAAATACGGCCATCATGATCCCTCAAATTGAAGCATGATTCATCTGAAAAAAATTAACTTGGTGCCAATCAGCTTGCCAGGCTCTGTGATTATGAGCTAATTGCAGACTCAGACATTGATGATTTTCCGTGAGTGGGATATTGTATAAAGGTACCCTTGCACGAAATCCACGGTGCAGCAGACGTCGACGAATTGACGAAGCTGTCATGAGTACACCTGTAGCAGTAGACAAACGTGCTGCCAACTGCCTGGAGGAAGCTGTACGGTCATTCACCGCCATGCGGAGCAGGTGTCAATCGTCATGCGCTAAAGTCACCTTCCGTTGTCCACTGCCAGTTTTTCGAGTTGTCCAGTGTTCGTCAGTCCACTACTTCCAAAATCATATCACTGTGGAACGACTCCACTGCACTCGACCTCCTAAGGTCTATGATATTCCCCCGTTTAAACTCCGTAAGTTGTTAGAATTTCTCCTTATTTTGTCGAGGAGGCATACTTAGGCTTCACTAAACGTTCGCCATTAAAAATTAATCATTAACTATTTTCAACGTCCCACTACAGCCTTTTATTTATTCGCTTTCAGTATCAGTTCAGAGGGTGCTGCACACGGCATGCATGCACTCTGAAACTTTACTATTTTATGTAACATCCTATAATTGATATTTGCTGCATAGTTCCTTTTATTCACCAGGAAGGCATGGTGTTGCATATTTTACAAACAGCAGTGTATGATGGTATCAATACTCGCCAATGTATTTTATAATTAAATTAGCAATATTAAGTTAAGAACAAATTTCATGCTTACCATTGACCTCATGGGCTTGCCATATAAAAATTATATACAAAAATTAACGCTTATCTTGATAATTTGTACGGTTTATAATTAATCCATTTTCGGTATTTTAAAACTTACCCCCAATGCTACCATTTTCCACGTAGGCGTGCGTACGTGATGAATTGGGGTTAAGAAAAGGAATAAATAAGCAAATGATCTGAAATAAGCAAATCCTTTGCAAACGCTGTCAATGTCTTTTTATCGCTTTCCAAAACCTTCGGAAAAATTTTATGAATAACAGTGCACAGAAAAAATCATACTTGGGAAAACATATACATACGTCCGGGGTAATTAACGCTTTGATTAAGCAAGACTTTGATACCTGTTGGTGACACTTAAGAGTTTATAGTCATATTGTAGCTTTAAATTCATATTATAGTATGTGTTATTGAATATATTGCTATTGTATGGAGGGGAGCACGATGAAAATTATGGTTGAATTTTGGGTCGCTGCACTTCTATACAGTGTACAGGCAAACTAGTTAAGGGTTAATGGAAGATATATATTTGTAAAAACATAAATTTACTTTGGCTGCTTTTTTATATTACTTTCAATGAAACAACTAATTGATACAAAATAATGCGACTTACAAGTTGCTTTGTAAAAAAGAATTGTGAAATAAGCTATGGTATATGCAGAAAGACTAATTTAATACTCTCAAATATATACGGAAGTTTGACTTTTAACGAATGTGACATAAGTAAATTGATTACCAGATGTTCGTGAATGTAAGTTTGGGAATACTTTTATTCCCATTTATAGCTAACAATAGGTATCTTTTATTATTTACCCACCAGCTGATATAGAAGTTTTCGGAAATAGATACAAAAAATCTAAAGAAGAAAAACTGCATCTGAAAGATGTTTCACGAAAGAAAATGTTAAAGAACTGAATGTTTATGAGAAATCAAAGTCTGGTTATTCAGTTTCTTTGTCTATCGTTCTAATTGGCATATCATTATCGATATAGAATATGATCAAGCATTTTGTATAGCAGAGAATATTGAAGAAACAATCGATTTTTTTTATTTGTTTATTGTTTTACTGTGACAGCGGTTCTGAAGAGATACAAAAAATAAACGGTAAGCTGTCATTGAAGTATTTATAATTTGTATCAAATTCTCTTCATCTGAGTATTGAGAATAACTTTTCATTGTAACACATTTCTTTTTATCTTTATGTAGATGGTAGCTCTTCAGAATACATTTTTTAAAAATATATTCTAAAGAAATATTTCTAAGAAAAACGGAGAATCTTTCCTCTGAATTTCAGTTCCATTTGCCATGCAAAAAATATTCTTAGATTATTCTAAAACTTCTTTACTTAAGTGGTTTTTATATTAAATTCAGAGATATGTTTTACTAATCAAAATGAATCAACTTCTCATAAATTGCTTCACTGACTTATTCTTTTTAGTATCTTTAAATTTTACATTCTGTATGTTAAAACTAAGGACATCAATAGAAGTAAAAAATATATATATTTAAATTTTTTTATAGAATGAATAAGATAAAATATATTTGGTGCTTATTTTTTCTTTTCTAACATTGTAAGAATTCGAGAGTTTTTTTTTTAAACTCTTACTCATGTGTACTGTAAAAAATAAATCTTTATTCGAAAGTAAATTGCTGATGAACGATGAAAAATATTTCACAATGAGCATAATTTTTTTTCCAACAATTGCTAAATAATGTATGTAGGAAAGGTGGGAAACATGTGTTATAATAGAAGGATTCTATGTTTATATACATGGTCATGAAGTTCAGTATAAATATCTTTATAAAAATAATTAAAGAAATAATTTATAATTTAAAATATATAAAAAAACTGCAAATTTATATGAACAATTAAAGGACAATTATGATGAAATTCGAAAACTAAGTTAAGGGGAAGATTTACACAATTTTTTATTAATTTGATGGTTTTCATTCTTTTTTGGTTGACGCTTATGTGTATGTATGATGTAAAGCAAATTTTTTGCTCAAAATTTCATAAAAATTAACCATTTAGTTTTTTTAAGGGAAAAACTTGAACCTTATGAAGTGATTTTAAGACGCTACACCTCCTAAAATATTAACGTACATATATGAAATTTGATTTACAAGTACGTCAAACTATATAAACAAAATTTGGTATGGGTTTTGTGATAACGTGATTGGTATTTGTACAATACATCTTTTTAAGAATGCTTATTGAAAATTCCTTAAAAAAATGTGTAAATTCTATAAATTCAATTACTTTTTTTAAAAAAAAACAAGTATTGCTTTCATTGAAATATGCATACCAAATTTTATTCCATGTACTATGAGCCACGAGTGAAAAAAAATTCATGTATTACGCACAATAGAAAAAGCACCATAACATTTTCTTGAAAACAAACTAGCTGTTTTATCTTTCCGAGATAAGTCAGTTTCAAGTTTTGATTTCACATAGGGATGTGGAAAAAAACAAACGTAAGAGTTATATCTACTCTGAGTTTATTAAATTTAAGAGTTTTAAAATTCTGCGAGTTTGTAGAAAAATATTTAAAAATAATTTAGGCTACAGGAATCAGACTTATTTTTTGCCCAATTTTTGTCAATTGAATCGCTCGGTGTTCCATTAACATATATTTTATTCTGCCTTAAATATATAAATATCTAACATAGAATTTTTTTCAACTTTCCGAAAAGCGTACTTCGTATTAATTTCATATCAGTACGCAATGCATCATCTTGACATTTACCAGGTAGGGCGATAACATTTAATACGTTACCTTGATTTTTAACCTTTGATTCTGTGTGTGTGTGTTTTCATTATTATATTACATGCATTATAATTAATTTTTTATTTTTTATTTATGTACATCCAATTAAAAAGCACAATAAGATAATCGTACTGAAATAGTCAAATGGAGTTAAATTATTTTTAGTAGTAAATTTAAGACAAATTTTTATTAAGTTAAAAAATTAAACGTGATTTTTTCCTATTGGGGCTGAATAACAGTTTCATTAATTCTGCTAAACAAAGCCACAGTTAATATTATTTTGTAAAAACGCTTATTTGATTATGTACGACTTTGTGAAACTTATAAATAATTTTTTTTTTAATATAAATATGATTCGATTAGAACTAGACTCATGCCGGTACTTTTAATAGTTTAAACAATGTATTAATTGTATGCATTATAAATTAACATTTAATTGTACAACAATAATAAGTACTTTGGATGAAATAATTTGTAAAAAGTCATAGTGTCATAGATATAATAGGTATATATTTACATTTTCGTATGTTTCATGAATTCAAAGAAAACTTTTATGAATGATATCAATTCAAAAAATAACTGTGCAAGTATCCGTTGACGCTGGAGTAGCCCTATTTTAATTTTCTATTCCACTTGAATAAACATAAAGTACCGAATTTATATATTTATTCAATGTAATAAAGTAAATAGATTTCTAAATTTTAAGTTTAAAATAAAAAAAACACTTGTAGTAAAATCCGGTGTATAGCGTGCACTTTTAACACAAAAAATAAGACCGAAATTTAAGGATGCACATTACTAGTCAGGTACAAAAATGAGAGCTTGAAATATATGTATAAAAAAAGAGAGAATAGGAAAAAAATTAGACTTCTATATACATTGAAATATTGCCTATTTAAAAGAAAAGACATTGCATATATGAACTTAAAGGATCGTAGTTCTAGAAGCTATTTTTTTCTATGGCTTGAAATGATACCTCGAATAAATTACTTGAAAACATATCGAGTATTGTACAGGCATATTTCAGATTTCTTAGTAAAAAAGGGAATGCGCGTTATACGGTGAATATACCATCTACTATGGTTTGAAAAACTAATAATTGCAGCTAGAAAGTGAATGCGCGTTATATGCCGGATTTAACGATATATATATTTTTAAATAATTAGATTTGTAACAGGAGTTAATTTCCTATTATTAACAGCATTAAATTGAACTTATCATATATAATTTTTTCAATGCACTTAAAGCATTTGATGTATTAAAAATAGAGTACGTGTGTATTCCAAATGGCATGAACCAAAATTTTAGACTTATTTAATTAGTTTTAAATTTCACTCTTTAAAAGTTTTAAGCTCTAGCCCAGAAAAAAAAGCCAAAGGTATAGACAAAAAATAGTCTTTGCTATGCCAAAATCTCATTTTTTTTCATTGAAGATTTTTCAGTTTTGCTTACGAATCGTCTATCTAACAATTTTCCCCAGAGAAATGTTTAAAGTAGTTGTCACTTAGTTGTGATAAGAAATGCATTTCGTGTTTCAGTGAAGAAAGGTATGTCTCCTTTCCTCCCATATTTGAGGCGAAAATCTTTAGTCTGGAAAGAATTTCTATTCTTTACTTCAACCACAGCATTTTCTTTTCCGTCTATCTTTCTTTTTTTGTCGACTCTTGTGCTTCTCAATGTTAAATAGAATTAAAAAATGGGTGTCGAATGATTTGGAAAAGATAAACAAAAAAAGAAAGGGGTTGTATATAGAAACCGATTAATTTGAGCTGAGGGTTCGATATAAAACCATTTTACACTTGCAGAGAGGTGGGAAGTATAGCTAAAGAGATGTCTCTACAATTGACTAATTAGTTGAAAAAGCAGCGGGTAAAGAGGAATATTTGGGATAATTTTTCAAGTTCACGTAAAACGCCTGGTTGAGAAAAGAAAACCCTAAAATCTCCTTTTAAGCTTCGAAAATCGCAAGTTAACACCAAGCTTACTTTATGAATTAACGCACTATTGCAATTACTATTCTTTTAGATAAATTTGTCTCGTATTGAAAACATATTAATTTTCATTTTGAAATGTTTCATCTGTATTAAACAAACAATCTAGAAAATGCTTTTCTTTTTCTATGTCAGTTTTTTCTAGATTTTTTCTAGAATATCCCTTTACTTTGCGTACCATTGGATTTTACAACTTTTCAAAAATATGGGAATAAATCATCCCAATCTTCTTTTCGAAAAAATAAAAGTTTCAAGTAACGTATTCTTCTATCTGTCTCTTATCTGTATACTTTAATCTGTTATATGCACAGGGTAATATTAAGAATATGTTATCACTGAAGTACTTGTTTAAATTTATCAACGATTTGGGTGGTAGAGGTACCTCTTGTTTAGTAATTGCATGAAAATAATTGTATTTATAAAGCATTTAATTAAATAATCAATATTAAATAATATTGTTCAATATTAAAATGGATTTAATATTTTACTAAATAATTTCAGCAATGATTATGAAGGGGATTTTTTAGAATAATAAGGCCATCAACAGAAGATATGTTAATGATTTAGCATTTTTAAATAATTTAATAATCGTAGTCAGTTAAATCAAAAGCTAAATCTGATTTGAGTTCCATATACAAGATTTCCATAACTTTTTGCTGAATAAAATAGTACTATTCGGTATTTATTCACTATGAGTAATGCAGCATTATAAAAAACAACGTATTATTCTGTGGAAACATAAGACAAAGGTCCTAGAATATAGTTAACAAATAAGTTATCCATATTTGCAATTAAAAAGTCCCCTGTAATAATTAACTAAGAAATTGCGAGCCATTGCAATTTTTTTTCTAACGAATTAATGCATAATCTGAATTTACATAAAATCAAATTTTTATCCATGCTTTTTAAAGTACCGTATTTATTCGAATCTAAACTAGAAACTGGATACGATACTCTAATGGTTAGAATAATTTCAGGCTCATGCATATAAAATTTTCTTCACTTGCAAATAAAAATAATTATTCCTTCTTATATACTTCAAATTTCAATTGTTTTAATTTGTGCATGTTGATTAACTATTTTACGCTATTATATATATTATTTTACAAAATGCTTTGAAATTTTTGAGGTGCTGCTTAGAATCGATGATAGTTCAAATTCGACTATATATATGGTACTTAATTAGAAAAAGCGATGCACACAGAATAAATCTTCCTAATTAATATCCACAAATTCAATTTAAAAAAAAACTATTAATGCCATTCCTTGCGAGTTAAAAATTGTACAAGTGCTTGCATTATAATTTACAGGATTCTGCATTTTACAGCTAAAGTTATAATTAAAATATGATTACCGTATTTATATGAAACTTAGCCTATATTCAGTGATATATTTTTTTTCCAAAATGGCAAATATTCCTTTGACATGGCTTCTCAATAAATTTACTTTGAGTGGAAAAGAATCATAACTTTCAAATCCAATTAAATGGCAAGTATTTCTCCAAATTTCATAAGTAATTATTTATTAAGTATTATCTCTTTTTTTTAAATCCTTTAGAAATAAAAAATGAGTTCCATGAATTACTTAAGTGTCATTTTCTATAAAATATTTTACTTCAACAAATGTTTACGTTCTGACAATAAATAAAATTAGTTCTTCTTTTTAGATAACAAACAGAACAAAAGATATAATTCCCAATCACCAACTGTTTCACTAAAAGGCATTCCTAAGATGTCAAGCACTAAGCTGAAGCCTTTTCAGGTTAGATGTCCAAAGATTTGTTTTACTCAAAAGATTTATGAGATATATCTGTGTTCTATTTTTCCAACCCAACGAACCAATTACTCTAAAGCTCACTTCATTCGTCTCGCCTCATTGCGTGGATGAGAAAAGATATATCCTTTTTTCGTTTATTTTAGCCCTTTTTTCGTTAGTATATTCGCTTGTCAAAACCTATTTTTGTTCCACTAACTTACTTATGGTTCATGTTATGCTTGTCATAAAACGGGAATGTTGCAAAGAATACGTGACAATACTTTATTGTATTTATTTTATGGAAAGCACTTTGTTAAAATTCTAAGAGGACATAAGAAGTTTCTTTCATAGTTTCTTTTTATAAAATATATATTAATTCGAGTCACATTCAGAAGCTCGTAAATGAATTATAGAACTTCTTTAAATGAATCCAGAAATAGTGGAACTTTTTCCTTGAAAAATTCTTTTGTCTAGTACTTGTTTGATTAAAGACATTTAGATCAGTTTTGAAGGTTAAAATATAATAGAAATCTCAATTTTCATTTGTTAATGCATTAGTAATTTTATTTAAAGTTCCCGCACAAATTAACTCAGTTTCATAACACACATTTGTTTCTGTTTCTTACACTATAACTGACATTCTCTAACATTACAGTGTTTATATAAAAAAAACATTTTCTAGGCAAAATTCAAAATATAGCCGTTACGAATGGTCCCTTTGAGGTCTTGTAGAGGTACGTGATATAAGGCCAACAAAAAAAGTATTCAAAATATAAGGTTGAATAAAACAAAATTACTGAACTGTGAAAGAGCAATAAAAAAATTCACTTTGCCGACATTTGCAATTATTTTGTTCGGTCTCGCTGTAGTTGCAGAAGTAAATTAAAGTATGAAAAACATTATGAAAAGAGAAAAAAATGAACAACTAGAATTTGTAAGAGTGCATTTCTATAAAATAGTAATACTTATTAGTGTACATATATAAATTTGTCCTAATATTTAAGGACATTGCGGAATAAAATATATTTCTTAGTAGTATATGAAGTACCCAGTAATTAAATAACCATACTTCAGCAAAAAAAAAAAAGAATTGAATAATCTTTCATTTTTATATCTTTCTTGAAACCCTTTAGTTGAGAAACATAACAAAAATAAGCATGTTTTAAGGATATCAGAAACTTATTAAATGCAAATGAAAAGAAAATAATTTGCATTAGATGCATTGTGTAAGTAAATCTTAACTAATGTTTAAACAAATCTACATTTAATAGTATCAATGTCAGTTCAATATCAACTTTTGTGCAGAAGGAAAGCTATAACAAATTTATGAACTTAAATAAATTCTAACTTCTATTTAACTACTTCCCCTTCGCAAAATAGCAGAAATAAGTTACAATTATAGAAATAAACAAAATTTCTACGAAAAGTATCTAATTAATAGAATTGAATGGAAAAAAATACAACAACAAAATAAGAATGAAACTCACATTTTAACGGATGTGTGTCTGAATTTAAAGCGCAATATGTATATAAATATGTTCAAGATGCATTGTTTCAGTTCATAACTGTAAGTATAACTCAAATCTTGAAATTCCAATTACAGAAATATGAATAAAGAATAATATATATTATTATCTGATAACTCTCTCTAAAATTTCTAATTAGTTTTTTTGCTTAATTAATACCTTATTTTTTATTTAAATTTGCCGACTGAATGAAGTGAGTGTTATGAATGCATTTATTTAAAACGATATCTGTATATAAATATCTCAACAAGAGAAATTAATAAAATAAGTAATCCCCAAAATAAGTTTAATTCGTAGAAGGGAACAAATAATTAATAAAAGTAAGGAATTTCTTTAAAATGTAGAGATAAGTAAATAACAAGACAATGTGTATTTCTGCTTAAATATATATTTAAGAAAGTTTTTATGCACGTCGAAAGACTGCGGCCAGTTCAGATTAAATTTTCGGCATGAATGGTTCATTGGATTATGACCGGATTAAATTTCTAAAGAAGCAAAATAGCATAAGTCCCGAAATAAGTATGAATATAAATCAAATGTTCTCTAAGTTGGCAAACTTTTTCTTGTCTCTTCCTGCAACTAGTCATTTTTTAGAATCTTCCTAATCATAAATACCTTGTTCTAATTAGCAAATACGAGATAACAATTTAATTCAAAATCTTTCCATCTGTGTCTGAAAACATTCACCTCTCGGTTGCCTTTTATTTCATAAAAATCTACATTTTAACACGCTTTTATAAGCTTCACCAGTATGTAACGGAATCTTTGAACTCGATATTTTACCGACTTTAAAAGGTCAGATGAATTCGAAATTTTTCACACTTGTCAAGAATCGTTGACAATACAATAATTTAATAATTTTTCCATTGTCCTCATCAGGATTAAAGATTTCCCATTTCCATTTACTGGTGCATGTTTTAGAAAGAACATTGAGCTATTTTAAGGGGAAAAATTGGTCTTACACCTTCTTCTGCATTTATTCCAAGCTTATCTCTTTCTTATTTCATTCAGTTGGCTGATCTCACATTTTGCAAACCAGGCCGTATCTGCACACTGATGGGATGCCAATGCGTATTCTACATTCTTAAAATGACGTATTTAAGATTAATTCATGAATAAATAAATGATAGTTAAAAAAACTAAAAACACGTTTTTATAGTTAATCAAAATAAAAATTTTAAAAAATAATTCTAATATAAGATAAAATGATTAACGAAAAGATTAATGTCATGTAGTAAAATATAGGATTATTTGTGCTACATTTTTACACTAATGTCTACATTTCGGAACAGAAGTAGGAATAAATTATAACAATGACATCGAGCATCTTACGCTTTTACCACAATGACATTAAATTTCTCTAATTTTATTCGTATATTAAGAATGGTTTTTTTAGTTTGATTAACTATAAAAGCGTGCTCTTTAGTTTTTTAAACAATAACTTATTAAGTCAAGCATCTGCGAAATAAAATATAAATATATTTTTTCAAAATCAATCGTTGGCACACACATACTTCCTGAAAATTTTTGAGAAAGAAATAAAATATATCTAAATGTCCATTTTACGTTTTACTGGTAGAGTGAAGGAAGAAGACAGATATTCCAAATGTGTTGGGGAAAAAATCGTCTGCGCATTTTAAAGTTAGAAACACTATTCTTTTCCTTTTCTTGCAGCTTCCAATTTTATTTGATACAATATTTCTTCAAAGTGGTATCCTCGGTTTGATCCAGATTTCTTTGTATTGCTTTCCTTTTGGAAAGTGAATTTAAATTATATTTTTGTATCGAAGTTAAAGAGAAATGATGTGAACGATAGTGAGTGTAACAAGAAACATCAGCTTGGAATCCACCACACTTTTTGTTTTGCTTATTGTTTTGAACATGGCTGTCAACAGAACGAAATACAGAAATATATATTCTATAAAGCAGAAATAATGCATCTCTTGTCCCATTCTTACAATCATATTACTCATGAACTTGAAAAGAGTGTACTAAATGTTAAAGACTTATAGATTTTAAAAGATAATATCTATAATAATTTTTTTTACATTTAAAATTAATTATTTATATATTTTTTTCTTTTTTAATATCAAGTATAATATTAAACTGCTAACTTGATTTCATATAAAGAAATAATGATACACCAATGAAAATATATTAAATATGTATTTAAAAGTAATATAAACATTTAAAACAAATGATACACAGAAAAGAATGATAAAGTTTTTGCACTTAAAATATATCCATATCAAGAAATGAATTCAAATTCCAATTTAATACTGTTATTAAATATATTTGCTGGTATTAAAATTGCAATCACTTCT
>BMAO01017886.1:0-24561 GCA_019973975.1 Trichonephila clavata
AAAACTAAATATGTGTGTATGTAACGCTTCAAAATTATACTTAATAAATGAAGTCTACGTGAAAGAAATCAATACTTGAAAACAAATTTTGAAACCAAATACTAAGTTACACACACACACATCCTGCATTGTATATATTTGAAAATTTTCTCATCTGCAAAGTGAGAAAATTTATTATTTATCAGAAGCATGTATTTTCCGTATAAAGCATTCTGTTGGAAAATCTCTACTAGAATATAATAATAAACCTCTTTTATATCCCTTGAGAACATTTTAGATATGAAAAATATTTTCGTCAAACAAAAAGATTTTAGTATAACATAATTTAGGAGAGGCATTGTATTTTAAAGTTGCTGACTAGCTATGTTTAATTATATTAATTGTACATATTAGAAAACAAAATTAAATTTAATTAAAGATATTTATTTGATTATAAACTTCAATCCCATCTACAAAATTCCCGTCTTGTAAGTCCATTTACCAGATATTTCAGATCGTATTCAAACGAAACAGCATCTGTACAAAAAAGAAAGAAAATTACCAAATTCTTTTCTGATGGGCCATATATTTTCTACTTGTTTGAAAAAGGAAGAAAATTTAACCGTTTGAGGGCTGAAGAATTTTTTTATATTTATGCTAAAAGTACGAAATGAAATGCGTAGCTATTTTTTTATTGGAAAATAGTAAAAATGGTTATAATTATATATATATATAAGTCCAATTATATATTATGTACCAAGTAATTTTGACGATTAAAAACATTTTTTATTCTCCCTTATTATAAAAATGTTTTGCTGCACAAATTTCATGAATTCCTTTTTTATGCATAGTACAAATTAAGTTGAATCTTTTAATTTTACTACTATTTTTTTTTACTGCATACCTCAGGATTTCGCAAGTTTAACCCAGACAATTTTTCTAAAGAAAACTTTTTTCGCATTGGTAGTCTTCCTGAGCTATTTTTATTTGCTAATCATGTCTCCTGTATAGCATCAATAATGTTCGAAGTAAATTGCAGTCAAGTTAATCTTTTAACCAGACAATTTTCCGAATATATTATATAAGTGTTTAGCACCATTTTGACAAATGTTAGGAACAACTTTCTTCCAGTATTTGAGGGTTTGTGTTTCATCATGATATATATCTCTTTTACTTATAGATGATACTTTTACTCTTTTACTGATGATGGCTTAAAAAAATTAAAGTTAAAAAGTTATCTATCTTTTTACATTGGCTCATTTTTTCTACCGTATCACAATCCATGGCTCTACTGCATTATTGCTTACCACTGTGAGTTTTAATTTTTATTGTTAAAACCCCCAATTTTTTTGAATGAAATTAATAAAAACTACAATTGATATGAATACAATTGCTCTCAATCGATGAAAAAATTGTATTAAGCAACAGCCTGATCACACTTCTCTTAATTTTGGCATAAGACGAGGGAACGTACTCAAACAGTTAAATCAAAATATCTTTTTCATGCCGAAAATTTTTTCTCTTTTCTTAATTGTTCGATGTATACGTTTGTTATTTATTGTAGTAACTGTGAATCCTCTTTCAATAATTTTACTTATCATTTTTGTTTCAATTAAACTGTTTTTTAAATGGTTTTTTTTAAACAAAACTACTAATATAATTATACTGAAAACTATGTTACCATTGTATCACTAAATAACTCGTAATCAGTAAAATAAGATAATGATTTCTTTTCCAATTCTTCAAAATGTTTATATACTAACCAAATTTCTTCTTTTATATAATCAAAACCATTTTGCTTCTCAACATTTACTCTTGATTTTTGTTTCTAAGAAAAAAAATCTATTTTTTTTATTAATGATATTTTAAAAATTTGTTACTCTTTATTCTTTTTTATTAAATTTACCGGTTTTGTTGTGAATCGAATGCATCATTAAATCAATACTTTGTTTTTCTTTTTGAGAACCGATATCTAATCCTAGATTTCCAGTTCAATATTTTCCGATGATACAAACACATAATCCATCAAATCTCTTTGCTAATTGGCAAAGATTCTGAGAAAATAAGATAGTAACGTCTTATATACTCACTACCTCATTTGCGATCGAAATAAAAATCTTTCTTTCTATGTATAAAATGCATAAATGAAAGTCCAACTGTCGTAGTCACAGCTCAGCAATGTTTGAGGAAGCCGGCGCAGAATTTTCTTAAAAAGTATATTCATATCCATCTTTGAAAATCAATTATACTTTTCAATGAAGTGTGTAGATTTTAAGAGAGAGAAGAAAAATACATTAGAATAATTATTCAGAATATTTTTTATTTAACTATATTGAATTAAGATCAAATTTGAGAGGAAGTATGAATTTTGTTTGCTCTTCTATATAAGCAAGGTTATATTGAAAATGTATATTCCCAGCAGGAACTATTTATAGCACACAGCCTAAACACGAATCTTCTAAATTTATTTTTAGCCTAGTGGTCAAGGTAACGGACTCGTAGCCAGCGGGTAATTAATTCAAGCCTAGTACCGCTGAAAATCCACCGCGTAGGGGGGGGGGAGATGCACCTTAAATCCGTTGAGGCTCAAATGTTCTCCCGTTGGTGTGGTGTAGAAGTTATAAGAGGGTGTGTCAGTTCAGGTGTCATCCTCGTGACTTGACAATGGCTCAAAATTACGATATCCTTCACCAAAAGCCTTCATTTAACTGAATAGTGTGACATTAATATTTACATCCACTCACTCTAGATTCTCTAGAATCATTTTTGAAAATATTTCTCTCCTTTTTTACGAGAAATGAAATAAGTTCTATTTTTTAATCTGCATATTGATGAATGGTGATGAAAATTTTTTAAGAAAACACTCCACAAAGAAGAGAGAGAGAGAGATTTGTAAAAATTAAAAGTTGAATGAAATAATATTATATATTATAGTCGAAACAAATTTAAAGAATATGCAATTAAACCTCGGAGAAATGAATTCATTAAATTATCGGTTGATCCTTAGCGTCATACTTTGTAGCTTTATGAAATCTGTTGGCGGCAAATTAGCAGTTTTAAACCGCAGCCAAGTGAGAACTATGGCACCTGAATTGTTATCCTCCTTTTCAAACTTCCACACCACTCCAGAGTGAGGACTTTGAGCTTCGATAGATTAATCACGCATCGATTTCACTACATGGTGGTCTCTGATAAATGAGAGCACTTACATAATATTTGAATACAGGGGACTCTAAAAGCAAGGGACAAACTTTGAGGGATGGTATAGATCACTAAAACAATTTTTGTATAAGAATATATGGGTGGAAGTGTACCGCTTTATGTGAGGCACAAACAGAAAGAATAACACATTAACGGAACATAATGTTCATTAGCAGCATACTTTACGAGTAATACTTTACAGAAAATGTTAAAACAGTTTTAGAATTTACATCCACCAACAGTTCAAGAGTAAAACTCTCCAAACGGTTGTTGACGAAGTTGTGCAGTTCTCGATCACAACCCCTTCCATCAGTACTTCCGATAAATGAACCATTTTTTCACAGTTGTCGATGTAATCGCTGAAACTTTTTATGGTTCCGCATGCATCTACTTGGAAAACGTCTTGATACAGCCGTAGCGATGATCTGCTATTGCCATTAACAGCTCCGTACATTAGATGCATGTCTGCCTTTTCGCTATTAGAAATTTCACCCATATCGACTGAAATCTTTAACGCAAGTGCCGATTTTGCAGATCACTGGCACACCTTTTTGTGACCTTCAACTATCGCCAATATTGTCAGCCAATCGCGCTATAAAGGTTGCCAAGTGGACGGTTGGCGAATGCTATTTCTAAAACTGTTTTTGTATTTCCTCTACAGAATTACTCGTTAAGTATGCTGCTAATGAAAGTTTTATGTTTCCGAGGAAAAAAAAGTCACCTCACAATCAATCTTTCTAATGAAATATCATTCTCCCCATTTGAACTTTACCTTAAATTACGATATTCATCGCCAATGGCTCTTATATTGCTTCGATGTGCGACATTAAAAGTCACACTTTTCAATGAAATTTCAATTTTCGGGTTATTATTGCTAACAGCATTTGTGAAAATTGTACTGGATCAAACAAAACACTGATTTGTTTATCTTTAAATTTCCAATTTCACAAACTATAAATAGCATTTAAATATACTTTTTTCATTTTATTTCATTAAATTACTAATGTTCCTAGGTAACGAAACATTTTAACATTATATAAATATTTATCACTAAAACAAATCTCATTAAAGATATACTACAGATATAATACCATACTTCTTTTCAACCCTGGTGAATACTATTACAACGAAATTTTCATTTATTTTAAAGAGTACTCAAGTATTTCAAAATCTTCTCTGAGAGAGTCTGAAACCCGTATTTCCTCTCACACTCCTTCACCAAGACGTATCTTAAGCAGCTGACTTAAAGGAAATTCCTCGTCTACTTTCCTGCAAACCGATCGCTTGTAAACTTTCAAGAATGTTTACTTCTTAAGGATTCATTGAAGAATAACTCGTTTTTTAAACAAGATCCTCTTACATTCTTGATAATGATTGAGTTCAAGAATTTAAAAGATGTCTTTCTCTTTGATGACTGTCGATTCAGAAAATTATATCTGAATTTATATTTTAAGAACCTCTCCAGTCTTCTATTCTGTAAAGAGTGTTAAAATACAGGAAGAAAACTATACTTAGGATTTTTTTTGAATTTGTTGTTTATCGTTCGGTTCATGATGAGTTTTAGATTGTAAATAAGATATTGTTTGTTTGTTTTTCTTTTTTGTTTTCGCGAAATTGACTGAAAATGTGTAGTTAGAAGTTTTTGAGCATGCAGTACAACAAGAAGCCTTCTCTTTTTTCCTAACTGTCTTCGTGTAAAACTTGAGACATTTTAGTACTCAGGACTTTTAATAAAAAATCTGAAACATTTTTAAAGGCAACTAATAATAAAATCTCTTTATCCGTGAAATCCTTAAGTATTTTTTATTTTTCACTGTTTTGGAAACAAATTCCGTGTAAAAAAATACGAAGGTTACATAAAAATGTTTACTCTATATTTTTATTGTGGAATTGTATTTAATTATTCAAAAAGTAGTTTCAAATTTTGGTTCAAAATTAGAGTTGATTTTCTTATTGTGTATACATATTTTATTGAATTATATATTCCTTCTATTTTGGTCCAAAACCTTTTGCCGTCTTTCTGGCAGTAGCATGACTCCACGCTAATAAAATTTCTGATCATTGCCGGCAAAAAACTGATCTAGGTAATATTTTACGTCCTCCTTTGAAATAAATGTTTTTAAGGCTAAAATAATTTATAAAGACCGAAATATGTAATAATCTGAAGATCTGGAGAATATGGTTGGTGAGGCAGTACATCCTATCCGAACTTAAACGTATTTAACGAGTTAATGAGACTGTAAGAGCTCTGATATTATCTTGGTTGGACACTGCCTTTTAGTTTGTACAGTTCATGGCAGTACAGTTCAGAATTGATTGAGGTATTGTCTGGTAAAGCTGCAATAAAACGATTCTCTTTTGTTCTCACCAAACATCGTCACCATTTTTGTGAATATCAAATTTCGAAATGTTATAATCTTGAAGTGGCGTGCTTGTCCGGAGGATAGAACCTGGTACATTTGGTTCCTTAAGCACGTAACTGACCAGTGGACCAAAATGATCACTTTTGTCCGGAGGCTGTTACTGGCTTATATAGACCCCACCGCTACACACTCCTCCACCAGTGAGTCGGTGTCTAGGCGAACGAACGATATCGTTGCTATGGAGAGTGTGTGAGTTGTTGCTGTTGCGTCAAGTGGGTCTGATATGTGTGTGTGTGGATTCGATGTTAACAAACTTAACTTCGATGTTAGCAAACGCTAAATAACAGAATTTTATCTATTCAAAATCGATCTTTTTTTAGGAAACTAAACGTCTCTTAAGGCTTAAAATAGTTCATAGAATCACGATTTTTTTATTGTTAACAATGTAACGAAGTATTTGAGAGAGGAGGACCTGTTCAAATTTCTTGAGCATTTAATTTTGCGAGACATATTGGTAGGCTTTTTAAAAGATTTTTTAAAAAAATAAACACAAATTACAGCACTGCAAAGAACAAATGCATTCCTAAATACAAAAACAATTTTAGTTATACTGAATGAGATTTTACCATAAATAAAATATATACATATTTCCACAACATTTCTCTAACAAATAATGTAGCAAATTCTTTTTTTCCTGTATTATTCTGAAAAGGTAGAACTATTTTTTCAACTAAAAATTTACTAATAAAATTTAATATAACTTTCTGAAATGACTTCAGGGAAAAACAAAACTTCAGTTCGAAGAGAACCATTGGATTTCGTATTTAGTAAACCAGATTAAAAGCATTTACGATTGTATTCGAACAAAGAAAAATGCATTCAGAAATTTGCAAGGATCAATAAAATCATAAAAACAATAATTCTGTGTCACGCTATAATTTTACGTGGCTGTAGATGCAACCATATTTTTAAAAGACAGAAGCGAAAATGGAAAGGAAGAAAAAATATTGATCTTAGTAAGTCTTAAAGAATTACATAACGGAACAGAGAAAAAAAAAAGTTTTACAACTTTGATCAAATTAACAACTATGCAATTGAACATAGAATTTGATGATTTTTTTTCTTTCGTATTTGAAATGAAATATTTGGGAAATATTTAGTACATTAAGGAGCTTAAATACTGTGCTATGTGCCTTTTGTTTTGATTTTTTGATCGTACTGTTTCATTTTCGAATAAATAACAATTCATTTTACTCTCTTTCAATTTTAAGCTAAACAAATAAGCTTAGAGTATTTTTCTTACCCTCAACCAAGGTATCTTTAATTCTCATTCAAAGTTTTACAAAGTTTTTTCTTTCTTTATTAAATACATTTTTAGCTGCAGTTAAAAACTGGAAACAATTTTTTTACGTTGGTATTTAAGAGCTATTCTTAATTATTTTATGTCATGCTTAAATTGAAACATAGACCGTTTTTATAAAAACTGTTTTGTTATTTTTTTTATTTACCTTATATATATAAATCATTAATTTACATTATATCTAGTGGTTTCCTTAATTCAAGAATTCTTAATATTTTTAGCGATTTCCCGAATTGTCACTAATTTTAGCGATTTCATGAATTCGATTAATTTTCCTGCTGGTTTTAATAAGATAGAAAATCACTCTTTTTTTCCTTTTGTTTCCACTGTTCTGTGGAGTCCAATGAGATATACTGTACCATTAACAAATGGTGTGATATCTTGTACATCTCTCGGATAGCAAATTTAAATCTCAGAAATAAATTGTCTTTTCAATTCCAATGAACTAAACAAAAAAGCAAATTTGAAACTTTTAAGAATTATCCATCAAAAACTTTCATCTTTTCAAAATTACCACTACAATATATATATATATATGTAATAATCCCATTAATTATTCTTAATAACTTTTATTACTTTGGTCCATCCCTTTAGACCAACGTTTTATAATAAGTTAATCCCGCCTAACGAGAGTATTTTAAACTACATCCATCCACCACACAGATCACGTGATTTAAGCTGCTATATATACCGAAACTCCTGGAGACCGCGCTCTCTTTTGCTTCTGTATTTTGTCTGTGTAACATGTAGCCGGCGCAGCTCAGTGTGCATTCGTTTTCTTTGTGATGTGTTGTCCTTGTCTTGCTTTTATGTGTTCAAGATGATAATAAACAAGTTTATTCAATCACCGTACTGCCCATCAATCTCATATAAAGAATCCATTCCAACAACATCGTCGTATTACAAGTAATCATATAAAGAATACTTTCAACGCACGTCTTATTACACACACACACACACACATATATATATATATATATATATATATGTGTGTGTGTGTGTGTGTGTGTATGTGTAGTCTGGTGTGGTGCACATCTAAATTAAAGCCTACCAAATTTGATTGTCATCTCTCTTGGCATCTATCTGTGCAGGCTGGTTTAAAGGATGCATTTATGTTTAATTTGGATTTTAAACTCAATGAATAGCAGTTTCCAATTAATTTTAAACTTCTTGGCTCTCTTGAAGAAAGCACTGTGAGTAGAATTTTTGTAAAATTCTTTGATGAAAAATCCTTTTCTTAGTTATTCTTTTTTAAGTTTTCTGCCTTGGGATTTAAAGAGAATTGGTAGTAAAATAGTAGTTAAGATTGCCTCATACTTTTAGTGAGTTTTTTATATACTTTGAATTTCTATTTATTTTACTTGGTTTTTCCAACCGAGATGCAAAGGGGGAAGGTTGGTGCCATCAAACTAGTTTAACCCCTCTTATTAGGTCCTAAAACTTAAATTGGACTCACTAGGTTCTGTTGTATTTCTTGATTCAATCTTCATTTTTTTTCTTTCATATTTTTATTACGTGTTATGTTCTTTGTTCTTTTTGTTTCATTTGTTCTTGTTTTTGATATATTATATAAATTTCTATATATATATATATATATATAATTCATAAATATACACAAAATAGTTATAAACCTAAGATAACTAGTGAAGAAAGTAAAAAATATATATTAGCCACAGTAGTACTATAGAAAACTCCTGGCTTTAGGAATCAGGATTGCAGGTTTAAACAAAGTTTTGCCACTAGACAACCTTCACCTGTATTTGCCAATACTTTGGGGCATGTTTTACTATTACAAATAAAACAACAATCTATTAATATAAAACGATAAAATATAGCCTATAATAATTACTAAGTATATGTTAAAATCAGTCTAAAAACAATAAGATGAAAAAACTTATTACGTGAGTACAGCAATAACCCTTTTTACCGCGCAATAGAAAGGAGTACATGTAATGGATAGAATTAGTAAATTATGATAGAACAACATTAAGTCTATATGTATACATTTAAAAATTCTAAATATTGGTTTAAAATTTATAGAAAATAAAAGTACACAACCCAGACATATACAATTAATTTTAAATAAAATATGTTATTATTAATTTATTTAGCATGTGGCGCCATCTGTCGATTAACTGTACAGCTAATTAAAAGTGCTATTGTTATTACATATTGTCATTTCAGTGAGAACTAATTGAAATATAATTGTAAATAACCACCCATCCGGAGCATTTAAATATCTTTTGAAACAAATATTTGAGTGAAAAATTTTATAACAAATAGGGCAACAAAAACAAAATAGAGAACTAAATTAAATGCAGAATATGAAATGCGACTGTAGACAACTTTATCATAGCTAAACTTTGCCTTTTGTACCAAAAAAAATGCAAATATATATAGGGTAAACATGGCAAATATAGGTAATATGTGATCACACTAAAGCAAATACTCATATTACACGTCAAGGTGTAAGGGGTTTATTCGTGAGCCTCCTACTAATCCTCTTGGGAAAAACTATTTCTTTATATATTGTTGTATTGGAAACTTTCTTCCGAAGAAGAAGATGCGGTTTATGTAAATGAAGGCTTATATTCAAGCATTAACTTTTAGGTTCGAGAGAGAGAGAGGTTAGAAATAAATGAATTGGAAGTTAATGATTAGTGGAAAGTAATGGAAAATTAGTCGAGAGTACACTTAATCGCTTAATATTTAAAGATTTGTTAATTGATAATTGAGCCAATAATTTATAATTAAATAATATTAACCAGAGGTTTAATCTCTGAGAAAGGAATTACGGTAATTTTGACTGTAAGTAATCAAAGAGTGCTAAACGTAAGTTGATTGAATCTTAGCAATTATTAAATATGTCTTGTACCTTTTGCACTTTTAATTAAGTGTATTTCTTACCCTGGGATGTATATATTTAGCAAGGAATAACAAATTAGAATTGTTCTGACTATGCCCGATCTTTATTCTAACTCCCAAACACTAATGAATGGGAGAGTCCGTTCATTACAATGGTTTTAAGTTGGTGCATTCACATTGCGGCGTTGGCAAACCTTTAGCGTCCTGGTGACTGTGTGATTTGTTTGTGTTGTGCGGTTCAAACAGAATTGAAAACAGATAATTTCAAATGTAAGGTATAACTTCCTGATAATTCAAATTAGGGTTGTTGTTATATTTTTCAGTCATTTTACTTAAGATTTAACACCCAAAATTAATTAATCTTACATGAAACCTATAAATGGCTGTAATCTTATGGGAAGATAGTATCCGTTGGTGGGAGCGAACGGTTTCATTCTTTACAGCAGTAATGCTAATTGTTGAATAATATCACTAGACCAAATATGGGCAGTAAGATTAAGGGCAATGTGGGCAGTACCGAAATTTTCTGATGTAATACTTTCCAACCCTATTCATGGACCATCCTCTCGCCCTAGACATCCGTTGAGTTCGTCTTCCTTCCATAAACCTCTTCCTTATAATAGCAAATGACAGCAGCACATGACTCATCTCTGCTCACTACTGAATTCTCACAGTCAACAGCACCATTTTCGAAGAAGATAAGTTCAATTCACAACACTTAAAACAACCTTCGGGAATTGTGGAAGATATAAGAATCTTACAAGGGAGCTGACAAGCGCAGATAGTCTGGCTTCCACGAAGAAGAGAGTTAGAATGGAGGACGTAGAAAAGTTGTGGGGGAAAACGCAGAGTAACAGCAAGCCCCGGCAAACACAATGCAACCTCATTTGTCCTGTTTGTGGTGCTAACTATTATGATGAATATCAAGGACAGGATTAGGTGCAATGTTGTGGCTCTTGTTCATCATGGTTCAATAAAGAGTTTGTCGAGTTAGAGGGTTACTCCTTCTATGATAGTGTGGCTAAGTGTTAGTCCTCATTGAATATTTTTTTAAAGTTTGTAATAATTTGTGATAATTTAATAGTTTTTTTATCCGATTTTTACCATTCTATTATTTTTAATTTATAGATAAAAGCTTGAACATTTATTTGTGATACAATTTGGCCAAAAAAAGCTTTAATTTAACTTCTTATCATCTGCCAAAGATGTAATTTGTGTAAAAATATATTTCTATATGGAAAAGGTAACTATAGACATGACACTTTCTCTTATGTTTTTTGTAATGGGGCAACTTGCCTACATTTCTGGCAATTGTGCCCATATTACCTAAAGTATTAGTCAAATATAGGCAATTGCCGAATTTGCATCGAAGCTTCTTTATACACATAAAAACAAGAACTAGATGCTTGTTCATATACCATTTGAAAAACCATACTCTAAAGTTCGAAATATCTTAATTTTGGAAAAATGGAAAGTGTTTTAGTGTAGTATAATTTCAATTAAGTGTTTTGGTGCACATATTTTCCAATTTTACATTATACTTAAAAATATCTCAATCAGAAAATTTGAAATGGAAGGTGGCAAATGGAGCACGGAATAATATTTTAAATGAAAAAATAACGTACATGTTAATTTAAGACTCTTTAGTAAGAAATACAATTTTTTTTATATATAAAATACTTATAACATGTTGGTCTAGTTTTTTTCGTATATTTAAGATATATTCCTCAAAGTCACAGGAGGGTGTCAGACACGCGGCCCGCTGACTCTTTTTAAAATTTTTTTTTAATTTAAGGTTTTTAAAAATTTCTTTTCAGTTTGAAAAATATTTGTGAATTATTTAAAATTTATATCTACAATACATTTGCCTGTTACTTGCCTTTGTTTTAAAAGAAATTCTTTTTAATTATAAAAATGACCATTTGGTCAAAAATATTTTTTAAAATTTTTTATTAAACGTTTTTATTTGATTTTACAAAAATAAACTACTTTTTATTAAATGCTAAAATGCATTAGGAATATTCTTAAATAGGAATTGTACACGATTATCCGTGCGTGCGATTTTAATTTCTCTTCCCCCTTCTCTGTTTGGAGTGTCCAATCAGCTAGAGGTAGTCAGAGATGTTTTTTAAAGTTTAAAAAAATATTCAAGACAGTTGAGATAAAGGGCAGTGTGTACTTAATTGTTTACGAATAAAAGGGGATTTTTATTTGTATTCATATTTAACTAAAAAATTACTTAATAAAATGAAATTAAATTTCAACAATGAGTAAAGAAAGATCAAATCAAGAGGAACGGTTTTTTTTTCTTCAATTTTCTGTGTCCAAAAAACAAGAACAAAATATTCTTGATATATAAAAACTCTTTTGCAGATGTTAAGGAATATATTCTTAAAAGGTATTATGACACAAATCATGAAGCAAACTAGGACCAATACTTAGCAAAATTTCTTGAAGACGAGTCCAAATTGAGATCAATTCTTCAAAAACAATAAAGTGTACTCCTTAAATTTGTTGCAGGCTATACAGATGTTATGTGAGAATATATCATCATATTTAATCACTCAAGCAGATCGAAATCATCTACTAAAAGGGAATTTATAAAAGAAAGGATTATTTTAAAAAGTGGAAATATTATGTCCAGTAAAAACAAATCAAATTAAAAGCATGTTTAAATTGAAATATTGTAGATAGCAGAGTTGATGAAATAGCCGAGAATTTGGGGAATCAGCTAAATGCAACAATATCAACATTTGAATCCTATTTTATTATAATATTGTTGAAAGAACTGTGTGATATTCAAAATTTTACTCAGCTAGTCCTTTTTATTCACGGATGCGAGGTTAGTTAAAAATAATTTAGGAACTTTTGGAAATCATTTATATTCATAATGAAATTATTGAGGCTGATATTTTGAATGTGTTTAGAGATATTTTGAAGAAATTTTAGTTACCATTGAAAAAGGTGGTTTGTCTTGCATGTTGGTGCACCTATCATGATTGGCATTACTAAAAGAGTTGTTGCAAGATTAAAAGAAACATGTGAACAGCATGACAATAATAGTTTTAAACAGTTTCAATGTATTGTTCACCAGCAGGTATTGTACTGTAAAGTTTTAAATTTAGGTCATTCTTTAAAAATATTCACCAAAACTGTAAATTATGTTAGAGAAAGTCAATACAAAAAACGATCTGTCATATTATACGGAAGTTCACTGGCTTTCAAATCATAAAGTGTTAAAACTATTCTTCAAATTGCTGGATGAAATTACAACTTCTGGGAAACAAAAATTATGAATGGACAGAATTAAAAGATGAACAGTGGATAAAGGACCTGACTTTCTCAGTTGATATTACAAGTTATCGTAATCAGCTTAACTTTTAACTTTAAGGGGAAAATCATGTTGTTATAACTCGATTTGAGGCATTAAATTAGTAAATTATAATTTTGGCAAAAATAAATAGAAAAACAAAATTTGTTCCACTTTGAAAGCTGTCAATATCTATTGATCGAATACCATAAATTAAAATCTACTGAATATGCTAACTAAATTAAATTTTTAGAAACAGAATTATAGACCGAAAATTTTCTGAATTTAAAAGCTGTGAGTTACAATTTCACCCTTTTACCTGAACTCCATCTATAGATATTGAAATTGTTGATAAAAGCTTGCATGTAAAATTAATTGAAATCTAATGTGATTCTTTGTTGAAGCAAAAATTCGTGAAAGCTGGAATTCTAGATTTTTATATACATATTTCTAAGTAAATCGATTTCCTAAAATTTATCGCAATTGTTATGCGAATAACGGTTATGTTTGGAAGCACTTATTTATTTGCGCAATTATATTTTCATGAAAAATAGCGAAGATGCAGAATGGTCAAAATTAACCATTCAATATTAATCGTCCATTTTAAAAAATTGCATCAGCTCGATATTTTCAATCAAATCTTGATGACTCACTTTGTGAAAAAAACGATGTCAAATATCTTCTAAAAAGTAATGTTCAATTGAATTTCTTACAATATTTTTTAAAGAATGTAAAATGTTTACATTTTAAGTTTAAAAAATAACATGAAATGTAAAACGATTACATATGTATAATATACATTATGTTGAGTCTAATAAAGGCATAATACATTATAAAAAATTATATTTTATTGATTTAAAACAATTAAAAAATGCGGTCCCCAACTTATATTAAAATAGACTATGTCGCCCGTAATACCCTATTTGACATGCATGCTCTAAGCGTAGGATAGGGTTCTCTCAAAACACCTAATAGGTCTAAGGGTTCCATGGTTCGATAAAGTTTGAACACCGCTGATCTAGAATGACTAAGCTTTAATTACGAGGTCATCGAATAAAGGAAAAGGGAAAAAAAATCGAAAGAATGAACAGTACATTTTTTCAAGCAAAAAAGACCCCCAGAGAAGCTAACAAATTGATTCTATTGTTAACTAGCTAACAAATATATTTTTGGCGGTCTCAAATCACGGAATTTCAGGTGACTTTTAAAAACAAAATGTAAATTGCCATCAACTTTCTTTAAACTAATAAACTGCTTACGCAAATCAATACAAAAGAAAGAACAAAATTCCATTAGCATAGAAATTATATCCGCCTTTCGAGAAAATAATAAAAATGAAAAACTTTTCATCAGCTTGTGAATAATTAGTTAGCGGAATTTAATACTTTCTCTTCGAACTTTAGTTTTTCAAAACTTGAAAAGTATGCAATTGTTGAAAAAAACAGTTTTTCGGATCTTTTTTCTGTGCGCATCCTCTCTATTCATCTTCATTCAATTTTAAAATTAGATCATATTAGAGAAACTTCTCCAAATTGAGTAAGAAATATTTTTTTATCAGTTATTTCTTTTTCTCTTTTAAAACTTTCCATGTTTCTTAACCATACTAGATACTTTTCATCAAAAGATATATAAGGGAGGGCGGATGATGTATTTTAAAATTCTTTGCATTTAAAACAAAGGAAAAATACATTCTTAACTCAAAATATCCATAGAAAGTTAGTTTCAATTGAGGCTCAGAAATATTTTCAAGAAAGTTTTCTCGATTGAGATATGACAAGAGGAAAATTCTGAAAGAAATGTTCCTGGCATTATGGCCCTTACGTTACGATTATAAATGAAACAGTAAACACACACACAGCATAAGAGAAGAAGTATAAACAAAATTCCATATATGTGAGAAATGCTTTTTTCTTCTTACTATATGAAAGCAAATGTTAAGTCGTAATCATTAAAAAAATGCAAATTTAATGCCAAATACAGTGTAATGTGTTGCTATAAGCTTTGTTCAACAGACAGGCATAATTTGTCTAAGATTCATGGCGCATGCCATTTTATAGGTTTTTTCGATATTCAAAATAGGATATCTAGCCTTCTAATTAATTACGAGGAGCTTTTTGAATAAATCCTATCAAATCTCCAAAATTCTATTAATACGAGGGCAATTCGGAAACTAACCACCGTTTGGGCGTGGTGCTGGAAGTATGGTTCGGAACGCCCTCAATCGAATGCACGAACAATCTCTGATTCAGTAAGCTTCCAGTCGGTGAATGAGAGTGTCGTAGGGCCAAGAGTTTGCTAGTTATAACGTGACAAAATGTGTGCTGCCTTAGAAAATCGAGCAAATGTGAGGTGCGAGGAGGGATAAGATTTCTCTCTCTCTTTGGGCCAAAAAAACTGTCAGCAGCAGATATCCATCGTGAATTGTGTGCCGTATACGGCCAAACATTTTGAGTGACGGAGTAGTGCGTCAATGGATACGCTTTTTCAAGGACCGAAGAACAAACTTCCATGAGGAATCACGAAGTGGAACGCTGCCTGAAGTAAGAGCTGATCTTGTCCGATTAACCATCTAATCACTTCACTGAAGAAGTGGCTTGGGGGGCATCATTTCGCTGACGAAGAGGAACTTAAAAATGCTGCGACACATTGGTTTAAATCGCAGACGGTAGCTTTTTATACAGAAGGAATTGGTAAATTATTAGAACTGGTATGAAAAGTGCTTGAATAATGGGGGAGACTATGTTGAAAAGTAGAGGTTTTTTACAGTGACTCGGAGATTACTTTTCGAGTTGTCCTCGCATTTATTTCTTTTCCTTTAAGTAAATCAACAAAACGATATAATAAAGTTGCCAACAATCTTATCTTTACTTTCTATGAGTCAATCTTACACACAGTCCAGTCACATTAATGTGATCACCACAGGCCACATAAGGCAGGTGGAAGCACAGTTCAATATAGCGTATATAAAGGGTGTGTGAGGGCTTCGGAAAACATTACAGACATTGGCGTAATGCAGAAAGGGAGAGATTTATCCTATGTCCAAAAATCATGATCATTGGCTTTTGGACCAAGGTTGGAAGCATTTCCGAAACGGCTTTGTTTGTGAACTCTTTGCGTGCCTCAATGATAAAAGTATGCCGTGCACGGCAAAATGGGACTGTCCAAAATCAGCGACGTGAAAAATGTGGTGCTCCACGGGCCATAGACGACAGAAGAGAACGACGGCTTCGGAGATGCGTTCAGGCGAATAGACGTGCTACTGTTATGCAACTGACCACCTAGATGAACCAAGGAGCTATCAACAGTGTCTCCCAAACTACTGTTCAGCGAACATTGCTGCGTCTGGAGCCCCTAAGTAGATACCTGGTTCATGCACCTATGCTTACTGCTGTTCATCCGCAATGAAGGTTGGAACTGGCACGCCAGTACCGCACCTGGACGTCTACTGAGTGGCGACTGGTAGTGTTTTCCGATGAATCACTTTTATGCTCCCTCTGACAGATGGACGTTGGCTTATGCGACGAGAATCCTCTGAAAGCAAACACCCTGCAATGATTGCTGGAATGGTCCAGGCTGGAGCATTATGGTCTGGGAAATGTTTTCCTGGTATTCTCTGGACTTACTCATCATTGGGGAAGGCACGATAGATCAATAAAAACACGTATCTGTTCTTGCGGATCATGTTCACCCCTATATGAGCATTGTTTTTCTTCAGGATGAGGTCATCTACCAGCAGGATAATGCGAAGTGTTATACACCTGGAAATGTAGGTGCGTGGTTCGAAGAGCATCAGGATGAGTTTACCATTCTCCCTTGACCAGCAAACTCACCTGACTTAAACCCAATCGAAAATATGTTGAACCATCTCGATCAGGTTGCTCACGCCATGGATCTTCACCCGTGTAATCTAGCGCAGCTGGCCACGGCACTGGAGTCGGCATGGCTCATTATCCCTGTGAACATCTTCTGGAACCTAATTGACTCTCTTCCTACTCGTCTCGAAACCGCGAAAGGTGGTTATCCTGGCTTTTGAAAGGTGGTTACATAAGTTTGACTGGGCTGTGCATTTAGCACATGATTTTAACTCTAACAAATTAAGAGATTTTTATTCTTCAACGTGATTTATTTTTAATTTAAATACAAATTAACACGCTTTACAGTTGTAGAAAAATACACCTTGTGATTTTTAAAAATGTCATTAATTATTGACAATCGCCTAACTGGGCAAGAATATATTAACATATATTATGATATTGAGAGATGATTTTTAATTATATATATAATTGTTTGTTGTGTGTGTGTGTGTTCTGTGTCATGTGATGGTCATATATCGTAATTAAAATAAAAATTCAGACAAAGAAATTCTACGGCGAGTGATTTTTTCCACTCAATAAAAACAGTTTCATTACATATCTGACAGAATACAGAAGAAAAAAGGAGCATTTAAATACAAAAAAAAAATCTAGCTAAGGCCATGTTTTAAAAGCAATCAAACCTCCGGACTCAGAACAATAGTAAGAAGGAGTATAAATTCTTATATAAATACCGTAAACACACACACAGCTTAAAGTACAACTATAGATATCATAGTATTTTAAATAAAAAACAGCAATTTTTTTTTTATTGAACCAAATTTGAATTTCTATTTAATTCCGAAATTAAACTTGATCGCAAACAAAGTGCTGTAGTGCTATTTTGAGTGCAAATATATGTCTACATTTTTTATACATATCTAAAAACTCTATTATATGTTTAGAATTTGGGAAAAATTTCAACTGGCTCTTATGGATGTATAATATCGTAAAACAAGCGTCAATAACCTTTTGAATAATATTTCTAATTGTAAAGAAGACTTAAATGTACCATCGTAGCTTTAATATAATTAATAAGACGAAAAGAAACCCCTTTTATTTCCAAAGTGGCACTTATTACTCTCTAAAATTTTTTGTTCATATTCTAGAAAAATCAATATCTCAGAACAGGAAAAATAAATCAATTACTTTTGCTATAATCTAAATTAGATATGCGTGCTTGAAAATAAATATATTTTTAAATTAGCCATTAAAACTCAGAAAGTGAAGTAAATATATTACTATTCTATCTGAATACATATTTTTAATGTATAAATTAGCTTTTCTTGTGCAAGTCTATGGAAAACAAACAACTTGTTATTATTTACAAAGAAAGAAATATATCCAGTAAACTATCAATTGAAAAAGTTTTCTTTTTATGAATAATTAGCAAAATTCAATGTACTTTTTCGAGTTTTCCCTTTACCTGTAAAATTGAAATTAACAGGAAAAGTGTACAGCTCTTTTCTTTTCGTCTTTTTACTCTAAATAGAGAAACCTTTGGAAATTAGCCTAAAACAAAGTCAGAAAAAGTTTCCTAGCTGTGTGAAATAAAATACAAGTCAGCTTCTTCAATTTTAATCAATTTGAAACAGAAATAAGTGTGCAGACTTGAGTGCTGATTCATGTCTGTGTATATTTAGATAGATATATTCTGCTAAAAAAGAAAATGTGAGACAAGTCGTAGAATTTATGAAAAAATCCTGCATGCGACGTGTTGTTCCCTCAATTTACATTCATTAGAATATTTTTGCTAGTTCTTTCATTTGAATACTTTGTCCTTCATCATGTTTTCTTGCATTGGATTTTTTATATTTTGTACATAAAGCTTAGAAAATTCTAATTTACTTTAAATTTGATTTTTTCCCCAGGTCCTCCATTTTGAATATCAAATAGCTCCTGTAGTTAGGTCTCAGAAATAGAATAATAAGACATTATCTTAAGTGTGATGACTCCCCTGGCTCAAAAGTAAAATATTAATTACCAATAGTCTCGAAAGGTATTGCTTCCTAGTGTGGGATGGTAAT
Organism: Trichonephila clavata; assembly: GCA_019973975.1. NCBI lineage: Eukaryota > Metazoa > Arthropoda > Arachnida > Araneae > Nephilidae > Trichonephila > Trichonephila clavata. Next base: position 18,957 of record BMAO01017886.1, read on the forward strand.
TTGCGATCAATTGACCAGAGTTAATGCTAGTTATTATTTTCACATTATGTTTAAAAATATTAGTTATAGATGTAGAATTTTGACTATGAATATTTAAACTGTGGTGGCTGAGTTCTATTTCGGACCCCGCTCACTCCACCCGGCGCGTCTCTAAGTGTGGGAGGAAACATATCATCACCAACAAATGCCATGATAACAAATCTATTTATTCAGGACTGACAAACACTTAAACAATCACAAGTTTAACTATAAGTAGAAACCTAGGAGTGATTCCCTAAAACGTCGATTAATCCTAACACTCAATTCTAATATTCAATTCTAAGTAATCTCGGATACCAGAAATAGACAATGAGACGATCACTAGCTAGCCTCAGGTCGGTATTGAATCTATTATCTTCGATTGTCAATCTAACCATTTACTCTTATAATTTGTATCTATCAAACGCGCGCTAAGTTCGTGAAGTAATTCCCCGGCGTTACTTACGTGACAGCTTGGCAACTCCTTCTCCCGTACATTTACAAAATCTCTCTATATATAGACTTTATATAGTCGAACTAATTAACATATAACTATCTCGTGTTTTTCCTGAAAAGGCTGTGAAATAGTATAAATGCTAGCCCCAAAATTTCCCAAGAGGATTAGTACTGAAATCTCGCGAATAGCCCCGTCACAAAACTTAATTAGAACAGAATGGAAAACTCAAGAAAAAGGGCTAGAACTTTTATTTTTTTCTTCGTTGGTTTCATCAAGTACTTGATAAGCGAAGGTCTTAAAACAAAATTTTCTGTTTTATATTTCATGATTTAGTTGTTAATTGCCCAGCAAAAGCCCATTATACAGAACTCCTTCATCTTTGCAAATATGTTATATACGCATGCGCATAACGTCTATTTAAAAAGAAAGTTGACTATATATATATATCGAGTAAGGTTTATCGTTCAACGATAGTGCTACTCACATTAAACGAAATCCAAAGTCTGTCACGCGAATATGGAAACAATGAGTTCAGAAGGATCATAGTATCAAACCAGTGCTTCTCAAACTTTCAGTATTTGCGACCCAATTTTTTATCCTAATTTTCATACAATAGCATTGTTTGAATGCAATTTTCAGGTAACTTGATACTAAAGGTACGATACGACTTTAGTTATAAACCGGATAGTAACAGGTGTTGATGGATGAAGGAAGGCAGATGAGCTTGGTTGTGTTATTCCTCTTTCAACGAGAACTTCGTTGGGGGTAGTGTATTTAGTTTTATTTGTCAGAGAAATAATTTATGTCTATATTTTTCAGTTCAGATTAGTAGTCTTTTATCCTGTTGTATCTGGCAATGAAAGAATCTGATGATAGATTTAATGAGTTGCCTTAGAACTGTAAAACCAGCTAGGGAAATAATAATATAGTAACGGATTGAGATGAATAAGGATGCTTAGTATTTTCCCCTTCTGAAATGTGTGGATGTAAACATAACTACCAAATTAACACCAAATTATTAACCAGATAGTTAACACCAAAAACACACAAATTATTAAGATAAACATTAAATTTTGAATATAATTTTTGTATATGACAATCTCATAGGAGTTAATGTTAATTATTAAACTTGCTCTTCGTGTGCTATTAATAAATTTATTATTAAATACATTGTACAGTACTGATCAATTTATAAGTATATTATATTAGTGAAAATGTGTATTTTCTTATTTATTGTATCAGAATTTATTTTGTGATGCTTCCTTTCAGAAAATTAATAATTTTTTTATAAACTTTTATTTTTGATTTTTCGATATACTCGCGCCCCCTTGTAGGGTTATCATGCCCCCCCCAGGGGGGAGCGTCCCACAGTTTGAGAAACGATGTATTAAACACCAGACAGGACATTAACAGCATACCCCGTCTCAGAGGACTTACATATAGTAGAGTCGAATTTGTAAAATCGTAGTCTCATTACAGTCCTTGTGTCAGGAAGTTGGCTTCTTTGCAGCACAACAAGGTACCTGTGTACCTGGAGCTGCACGGATAATTTTCACAGTTATTGCAACTCCCCCAGAATTGAATAACTTTAGGCAACAGCGATACCCCCAACTGCAAAACTGGATACAAAGATTGAACGTCTATCTTTTCAAACGAGTAGCTGTTATGCTTGCCACCACATAATGGATGTATCCCTGCCTGGAGATACTAAGGAGAAAGCATGAAGTCTTCTTGCATTCTATATCGTCATATAAGCCCTGCATGTGGCGTAGTGTTACAGAAAGCCACTGGGTATCCGACACGTAAACTTCTTTTTCCTGTCGCGTTCAGATTAACGTTCTGATCGAGGCCTTTAAAAGTCATTTTTCAACAAAATAACGCAAAACCGCATGTTTCTCATTGTGTCCTAAGCTACCTCGAAGTGGTGGGAGCTTGAATGTTGCCATGGCCAGGATCTTTCATCCATAGAAAAGATATGATAATAGTTTCCTGGGAAACTGAGCTGCAACCGCTCTTCTCCTGAACTGTTGATGAAATGGGGCATATACATAAATCAGCATGACATGAACGCATTTATTATTCAAGTCCAGTATCACTAGATATCCAGACTAACTGGCATCAACTACCTAAGATGGGGCAGCTATATATAATAATTTTGAAACCTGCAAACAAACACTGCATTTATGCTTCCATTCCATGTCAGTGTTATATTCTGAATGATAAATACTCCTAAGGAATGGAAATGCAATTGAACCACACCTTTCACATGATTTTGAAAATCACTAAATTAGCCTATTGGTCGCAATTTTCTAGTATCATTAAAAATGAAGAGCAGATGGATATCAAATCATTTCTATTTTCAACCAAGGTTTTATAGAGTCTTGGATGTTAATGCGTAGGAAAAATACAATTCTTTGAAGGACAGTGTACTTCATCCTCTGAAAATTTTATTCTTAAAAGTAAAACCATGTTACAAATACGCAATATTTAATATAAACGAATTATGAACATGTTTTAATTATTTTTAAATGTTCCGTGGATTTAATTTGGAGTAAAATGACATTAAACTTGTGATGATTACTAAATTTACGAGCTGTTTTAATTGCAGCTTGCATTTTCTTACTGTTGACTATCTAATCTGCTTAACTATATTGAATTTACTGCGAGTTAAAATTAATTTTCGTTTTACATCTAATCTTAGGATTCTGTAAAGTTATTAAATTCTTAGAAAGTGTTCTATGAGTTGAATTCTTCGATAAATTCTAAAATACATAAATTACAGAAGGGAGAGAAGTTCAGGTGGGAACAAAAACTAAAGAGTGTACACACACACACACACACACACACACACACACACACACACACACACCACACACACACACACACACACACACACACACACACACACACACACACACACACACACATATTTATTTACTTATATACATAGCTGTGTTGAAATTCTCACTTGAGCGCCATCAAATTGATAAGAAAGCTTGTGAGATTTTTGTATCTTTATATTCAAAGCAAAAATATATATTTCTAAACTTATTCAGTAAATCCGTTTTCACCTATGTGTATGCGAATACAGAAATAAAATATGTCAACCGTTTGCAAGAGAATTTGCATGCATTGCTTTTGAGCTGGCGAATAAAATATATATAAATTTAAAATTATGAATACCAAGCCTCTGTGCATGAAAAAGTACACCTAAAGATACGTATGAACATTTTATAAAATCAGCAATGTTTTTTAAAGCTGTATTGTTGGGGTTTTTCTTTTTTTCAATATGAAAGAAAAGCTGAATTGTGAAAAGAATAAATCTTGCCACTGATCTTCGATTTTCATGGTTTGTGTAAAGGGTCTTTCAGCTGTCTGCATATTTTATGTACGTGAAACGAATAAATCTCACCATTTAAAGAAGAATAAAACTTGAAAGGTTGTAAATTTCATACCAATGAAAGTACACACACCTTATGGGGGGGGGGGGATGGCAAGTACTATTTTGCTTTTTATTTAGAGTGCAAAGTTTTTTCTGCTTTTAATAAAATATCTGCATTTTTCAGAATTTTATGAGACTAAAAAAAAGCTTTTTATTTAATACAGTTTGCTCTATTCTGAAAAATAAATAAAATTAAGAGGAGATTGTGTAAAACACGAACTATATTCGATTGGAACATCTGCATCCATGTCCAAAATTAAGGTCACAAAAATAAAATGTGCAAAAACTGATGAATCATTAATTGTTGAACGACAAAATTTGGTACAGAGACCTATTACAATGTCAGGAAGAATATAGCAACTTATCAATAAGGAAAATATTTTAATTGTGAATTAAGATATAAATCATATACGAAAGTGTGAAATCTTGAATCAGAGTAAAAGCATTTATACCTCGGGAAAAGTCTGTCTAATACAGCGTTTCTTAAACTGCGAGGCGCTCCCCCTAGGGGACGTGATAACTCTACGTGGGGTGTGTGAAAATATCTAAAAGTTGAAAACAAAAGATTTAAAATAATTATCAGTTTACTGATAGGAAGCAAAATAAAATACATTCTGACATTATAAAAATTAAAATGCATATTCACACTGATATAAGCTACCTATAAATACATCGGTAAGGCAAAAAAGAATTTAAAAATTATAATTTATGAGTATAAAATTAAAAAAAAAGTATAGTAATTACTAGTGACTCCCATGGAAGCTTGTCACATACAAAATTATATACAAAATTTAATACTTATTTTGATAATTTGTGTCGTTTATAATTAAATTAGCATTATAACTTTTTAGCGTCGAAGTACATTATTATTGCATTCAATACATAGTTGTTGTAAGAGGGAGGCTCAATGAAAATTATGACTGATAAATGGGTCGCGAATATTTAAAGTTTGAGAAACACTGGTCTAATATGGATTGTAACCATTTTAAACTGTTATACAAGTCTTACAAAGAGCTTCTATACTGTTTATGAGAGTAACAATAAATATTTGTGGCAATAAAGCCCATTTTTCCAAAAACGGGATCCTGGGAGGGGGAATGCTCTAAAAATGGCTTTCCTTAGACCATCCCAAACATATTCAATAGAACTGTGATCCGGAGACCTTGAGGCTCAATTCATACGATGAATATAAATAAAACATGGTATTCATCAACAATGTGAGTTATGTGTGTTTGTGCATTTTCGTCCATAAAAATGTAGTCTGGTCTCATAACACCCAGAAAAGCCTCACATAGATCTTCAGGATCTCATCCCTATAGCTCTGTATGTTTGTGTGTTGTCAGTACCCGCATCGAAAACGTACAGAGGTGTACGACTGCCCATTATGCCACAACGCACAAGGACACATCTGCCACCAAATCTGCCAATTTTTGTTACTTTAGCCGGATGAAAGCAAGCTCAACCTTCTCTCCAAGTGAAGACTCGGCAGGAATCACTTTGTCTGGTATATTTCGACTCATCACTGAAAAGAATACGCCCCATTCTTTTGGTGTCCATGACTGATGTTTTTAGCTCCACTATGTTCGGTCTTTCCTGCTGGATTCAGCCAAAGGGACGCATCAGACTGGACGCCGGTTGTAAAGGTCAGTCTCTGCAAGACTGCTGTAGACTGTTTGCGTGGTAATTCT
>BMAO01017887.1:0-76502 GCA_019973975.1 Trichonephila clavata
TCATCAATTGCTTGACTTAATTACAAATGAAAATGCTCAATAATTAGACACAGATACGATGCTTAGCCTTACAATTTGTATTATCGAAAATAAACTACAAGGCGTGTCCGGAAACTAAGTACTTTTTTGTTCAACCACAACCGCAGAGGTAGTATCGGAGTTCTCTCGTGCCTCTGTTTGATTACCGGTACACAGTGACCCCATTTCAGTCGGATTGTGTTGTTTTCCACGTGTTAACCCTTTGAAGCGCGAAAAATAAATTCGCTGAATTTTTCAAAATAAAATTGTAAATGCAATGTATGGAGCCTAAGAACAGAGAAAATACCTTTCAAAAAATTAGAGTACATCCCCCCCCGAGGGGGGAGGTGGTTTCATAGAAGTACCACCGCGCACCTACGACATAATTCTCGGATGAACAATATATATGATTTGCGTCAGATTTGTAAGTATATTCTTTATACATTTTGTAATAAATTTACTAAAATATGCAATATTAAATATTAGAATTACTTTTTAAATATTAAATAATACAAAATATAACTATAAGCGATTGAAATCAACTGCAATAACCAGTAAAGTTTTTTTTCATTGTTTCTTTATTATTAAATTATTAAAACCATGCAGTAATACTGCAATAATAAACCCCTCCCCCAAATCAATGGCAAAACACCCATAAATTATTAGTTATTTCACTGCCTGAGTCAAAGAAAAGAAAAAAAAGGACTGAATCTCTCACGTGTGCGTGCTATAAGCCGGAGAAGAAACGGACAATTTTCATGTTCTAGGTGCGCGGTGGTATCAGTTTGAAACCACCCGAAAATATCTTTATATAAGGCACTTCTTTCATTATTTATCATACTAAAAATTAGTTATGCTATGAACAGCATATGCAGCAAAAATGTACATACCTTACTTTGAATTTTTGTCTATTTTATTTGCTAAAAAAAATCTTTTTGAAAGTGGTTAAAAAAGGCTTTTAAAATGATGCATTTTTCTCACAGAAATAAAAGTTTTCTGTCTCGTGCTGACATCTAGTGTCTTTTATAAGAGTTAAAAGATATGTTTAGGACCGATGGTTTCATTGAAATACCATTGCGCGTTTAGAGATATTTTTAGAAAATGGTGGTTTCAGAGAGATACCACCGCGCATTAAAGGGTTTTAAGAGAGCGTTAAGAATGTTTAATGTGATTATTTATCTCGCCGATAATGAAATGCGTACTGTAATACGTTTTTTAAACTCAAGGAATACTAAGCCAATTGAAATTCATCGTCATTTTGTAGAAATTTACGGGGAAAATGTAATAAGTGATGGAATAATGAGAAAGTGTTCGACAATTCAATGATGGAACCACCAATGTTCATGACGATGCACGGTGTGGGTAACGTTCTGTTGTAAATGGTGGTTTGAGTGAAAAAGCGAATGAGAACATTCGTGAAAATAGAATGATTCATTATAAGATTGCTTAGTGATTAGTTTGAGCAAAGAATTGCTCAGAAATAGCTCTCTTCACTGGTGACATCTTTCTTTCAAGAAGGTATAGACAAGTTGGTTTCCCGATATGACAAGTGTCTGAACAATGATGGTAACTAAGCAGAAAAAATATAGTTTCTTACATGCTTTTTCATTTGAAACAAAGATTTTTTATGAGAATTCTTCCAAATGGTGCTTAGTATCTGGACAAACCTCGTATATCTTCTATTTCATCCTTTGCAAAAATTTTCATGCCTTTTTCTTTCGAAACATGCAGGGAAAACTATATATCTACAAGACAAAGATATTCTGGAATCAATATTCAAATACCCTTGTGTAAATTTTTAAAATTTATAAGTATGCTAATTTATTATTGGGATTTGTTGAGCAACACTTGGATGATCTTAAGTCACAAAATATTTCAGATAACCAACAAATCAAGAACGAGTTAACAATATTTGGAAATAAAATTCCGTGAAAGACTTTTATTAGAGTGTGAACTCGATCATTTTTTTTAATGGAAAATATTTTATCCTTTTAAAGTTTTTACCATATATTAAGTGATTCTGGATAAGTTGTTAATTAAATTTGTATTGAGAATTTTACAGTTTTTAAATTTCGTTTGTTGTATTTTTTAAGGTAAATCAGATAATTTTCTTTTAATATAAAATAGTTTTAAAATAATTATAATAACATTATTTCAAAGTTATGTTAGACGATTTCTGAAATTTCAAACATTAAAGACAAATTACACAAATATATTTAATTTAATTTAATAAAACCTGATGTAATTCAAAAATGCAATTTTTTAAACCAACTACAAAGAAAAGCAATTTTTATTTCCGAATAAGAAACATGAATTTCCAAACGAGTTTTCTCTGGGGTTCTGTGAAGGCAGAAAAACATTAAGAAAGAAATAGAACAAGAGAAGGACCAGGGATTTTATTTTCCGTATCAGTCGCAGTATAAGATAGATGAGGAAGAGTAACAAATCTTTTCATCAGAATTAAATATTTTAAATTGGTTATTCATCCCAATTCTTTTTTCTTAGTAATCCAAAGATCTTTTAAAGATCATCTGCTAAATATTCTTGAATTGAAATAGGTTTTCTGACACTAATATGATTAAAATAAATGAAAAAGAACTAGATATTTTCGTTTTTAAAGTAAGAATTAATCATTTTGAGGATAATTATATAGGTTAATATCAAGTTCGTTAGTAAGAGTAGCGTTAAAGCAAAAAACAAACGTTTGTTATTAATAACAAAAATAAATAAACCAAAAAATAAATAATGGCCATTTATTTCAAATTCTAAATGTTAATAAATACAATTTTTTATTGAAGGAAGCCTAATAACTTTTTTATAGAGATATATCAAAGTAAAAATTATTGTTATTATAAATAAAAGAACGTCCAACCGTGAAATACATCGGTGAAGATGAAAACAACTGGAAAAGGTAAGGGAAGGCAATGTTTTTTCAGCTTAGGGGTTAAATTTGAAGGGAATGGAAAGATAAGTTTTAAGTATTGTCCTTGCGCAAACTGAGACTTCGTCGATTTTTGCACATCATGTTTACGCAATATTCGGCAATTACTCACACGAAATACTAGTTAAGAATACTTAATCCACACACACATATGTTGTGTGTATGTCCTATGACATATACATATTATTTATTTCCCTATTATATAATCCATTATTTTTATTATTCGTGTTATTCGTTTTTCACATTTAATAAAAGTTGATAACAGGGAAATGAAAATTAATTTTGTTACTAAAATTTATTCATAGGGTTTTAGTTGGAAATTTTCTAAAATTTGATATAACTTATACCTACTAAGTATGCATAATTAATTAACTTAATAAAAAGCAAAAACTAATGAAGCTATAATCACGAAATGACACGATAATTTAAAGATGTTCTTACATATATTGCTTCACAATTTCAAAATTATAAGATTCTCTCGAGAATAGTTTTTGAATTTCAGTCTAATTTAGATACTTTTTTTCTTTTTGTGCTGAAAAAGAACAGATTTTCGCCATGGGAACATAATTTTAAGCAAATGAACAAATTGTGTTAAATATGAAAAAATAATGTAAGGCAATTTTAATCCAGTATGGATTTTTTTCTTTTATAATGTTAATTTACGTTGTAAATTTCGAGCAGTTTTAACTCTGACTTTATCACAATTATTGGCCGCTAAATGTCCGTTTCAGTGAATTAGGGTAGCGAAAAAAAGATGAAAGCTAATATGTTAATAAGTATAATATTTCCAACTATGTTAAAAAAATCTACTATTAAATAAAGCGAGGACTATAAAATTTTTAAAGTTAAGTAATGGGAGTGTCAGAGAACGAAAGTAAAAGGACTGGCATCGTTCTTGCTATAACCGACTCTTAATCATAATTTTTTTGGACATGCAAACTTTTAAATAGTCTCCGTTCAAATTGGATTGGTTGATTTTATATACGTATATCTCGTTACTTATGGAAAATTTAGCATTTCTTTTAGATTTTTACAGAAAGTAGCTGAGAGCTCATATTTGCGATGTCATGGCCGGAGTTGTTTCTGTCGAGTTGTGTGTCTTAGTCCTGCTGCCACTATACACAATCTATGTAGAGGAGCTGATACACATTACGTCTAGCAAAGCTTAGAGTGTTGGTATGGTATGTTAATTCAGAGAGGAGCGGTAGATCAGGTGTTATCCTCGTCACTTGAACATTGTACAAATTAAGAGATCCGTTGCTAGTTGTCCTTTTTTTTCTGCTTCGGATGGCAGAATTTATAAGCAATTATTCCTTTTAGAGCAGTTATAAGTTATTTTCAGACACATAAAAATAAATTAAACATTCATTTTCTCTTTAAAAAGAAAATATGCGAAAAAGAAAATAAAAATTTTCTAAAGTTTTTGCTGCAACATCTCCCTTTCCCAATACCTTTAGATTTGAAGAAAATGGCATAACGCACACATATATACACTCATGTCCATAAATTAAGGACAATGAAGTTCAGGCAAAGAAAGAGACAGAAGCAAAACAAATTTGACTTATTTGTAAAGTCTATTTATTAAACAAAAGGTAAAGAGCAAAAAAGATGCTATATGTTTGACATAATTAATAAAAATTGCGATTTTTACTCCCTGGAGCAATTTCAAAAAATAACCTATTTACAAAAAACAGTATAACATGGTTAGTATGATGGTTAATACGGAGTATGTCTCCCGGACGATGCAATACAGGCCTTACAACGCCTACGCATGCTGAGTATCAAATTATCAATCTGATCTTGGGGAATATTACACCACTCATCAAGCAATGTCCTCCGAAGTTCCGGTTAACAGGTGGGAGGGGGCTGACGGGCTGCAATTCGTCGGCCAAGCATATCCCACACATTCTCCATTGGATTCAAGTCCGGTGAGTATGCTGGCCAATCTATACGGGTGATATCCTCCGATTGAAGGCATTCGTCTACAATGTTTGCACGGTGAAGACGGGCGTTGTCATCCATAAACAGAAATTCATCACCCATGGCACCCCGAAACAAACGTACATGTTGTTCCAGAATGACATACCGAAAGATGTGGCCTGTCATAGTTACACTCTGAACATGCAGGTCAGTTCTGGAACCAAGAATAATTCCTCCTCAAACGAGCCATCCTGTAATGGTGTTCTCTTGGTGGTAACGGGTACCTGGCTCTCTCCATATGAAAGTCCGGCGAGAATCAGACTGCAAACTAAACCTGGACTCGTCGGAAAACATCACACAAGACCACTGTTGTGGTGTCCACAATGCATGCTCTCTACTCCAGGTTAATCGCAGGCGACAGTGAGTTGCGGTAAGGGGAACATATCTGACAGGCCTACGAGTATATAGACCAATGTGCCCTAAGCGTCTGTACACGGTCTGCCTTGAAACTGTCGTACCGGTAGCTGAAGAGAGCTGACAAGACAGGTGTGATGCTGTGCTCCGTCTGTTTCTTTTGGCAGTAACTGCCAAATACCGGTCCTCATTCGGCGTTGTAACTCGGGGGCGACCTGTGCTGTAACATCTACTCACATTACCATCATCTTGGAATCGTTGCCAAAGCCTGGAGATGACACTCTGGGCGATTCCAAGTTCCTCGGATACTTCCAGCTGGGTATGTCCACATTCCAGTCGTCCGATAATTCTACCACGTAAAAAATCATCCAAATGCTTCCTTTGTGCCACAACTATGCGGATACTGCTCTGAAAGGCTTTTAAAGCGCTTGTGAACAATTTTATTTCTTTGCCATCATTCCTTATATACCCCTCTCTTACACTCTCGTCATTGTGACGTACTATCCGCGCCATCTGGTGGTTTCCTGTAATTTGCATATTCTTCTTCAAGATGTGTGTGATAATTCTACAGGTGAAATTTTTATTTTAGAGTTCAATTTCTGTGTGATTCTGAATTATCCTTAATTTATGGACATGAGTGTAATATATAACCTCTACATCAGGGGTGGGCAGACTTTTACAGGGTGTGGGCTACATCTACTTTTTTTAAGGAATTACGATCCACCCAGCGTCAGTGGCCCACACAAGGGCGGGGGAGGCCCCCAGGGTCCGGACCGTCCCTCATCACCCTTCATTTTATTCAGATTCATTATAGTCCCATGTATAGTATGTAAAATGTAAATAAGTATTTGATATTAGTATTTTTTTATTTTTTAATGTTATTATTTATTCAGTTTTTTAATTTCAATAATTTTAGTAATTTTTTTTTTGCAGTTTTTTGTTCCCGACAACCGACAAAATCAAAAAAATATGTTTGGCTGCGTATTGGGGTATGCTATGAGAATGGTAGACCTTCAACCCTCGACCCCCTTCCCTTTAAAAATTCTTGAGTACGCTACTGCCCAATGTCGTAGGTGTGGTGAGGTAAGGGAAATGTTATTATTATAACTTAATAATAAGTACGGATTATGCACTTACGTACAGAACTAAAATAAAAACAGCTCACACTTTTAAAACAACGTTTAAAGCAAACCGCAAGATACAAATTAAAAATAATAGCCCGAAATATAATATCAAATGTGATACATTTATTATGAAACAATTCAAAATACATTAAAAAATAAAAAAAATGATCTAAAGTTAGTTTTGTTGTCAGTAGAAGGCTTAGTTTGCGTTCTGTCAGCCAATCTTAAATTTTACGTTTATAGTTACTAACTGGTAAAATTTTTAGGCGGTCACCCCAAAATGTTTTTGCGGTCCACCGGTTGATTGCGATCGACGTAATGCCCACCCCGGCTCTACATTGTGTCTAAATTAAAGAGGAATATCTATATTTGATTTATTTAAATTTATTTTGTGTTGAGGAGGTTAAACATATATGTGCAGTTTTTAATTAAGAATGAGAAATAATAAACCAGCTTTCAAGATATTTCAATTAAAAATATTTATTATTTAAAAATTAAAAAATATTTTGCATCAAGATCCAAACAATTTATTCATTATAAATGACTGAAATTCAAGTCCTAGACTACTGTAGAAGCTTTTACATTAAGTAATGGAGAAATAATGAATGGAATTCTATCTATCTATCTATCTAATAAATGAAATAATCGAGAAATATTTGAACGTATTTTATGAAATATCTCCTCTTTACCTGGAGATAAATGAATCTTTATTGTATCCTATACTAATATTTGGCAACGCGAATGAATTTGGTTGGCACTTTTACAGGTTATTTTTTTGTGAAATTAAACAAATTTACATCTCCTGTGTATGAAAAATATTATGTAGAACAATTATTTGATAGATAATTATCTTAATATCATTCCATAAATAATTCTAAAAAAAGTTTCATTTAATAAACTTAATTTTATTTGCTTTTTGAATTGTATTCTATAATTAATTTTCAATCAATTTGAAAATTATTATATATTACTTGTGATTACGAATATTTCTCTCAAAGGAAAACGAATTTTTACCGTCTTTTTAATAAGGTTACGATATTCAAGTTGTGGGATTGAATCTTCATCAAACCATAATTTGTGGAAAATACGGAGATTACTACATTTCTTGTTCAACTGAGTCTGAATCCTCAGCTGGGACCAAGAGTTGAGATTAGGTATGTGAGGTAGCAGCCAAATATCACTTGATCGAGAGTAAAAGAATCTGACAACCACCATTAATAGTTTTGTTACGTACATTTTAATGAGGTGTTAACTAAAATCAAATTAAGTTGTACTGGTATCTGGACACGTAACTGTAAGCACATGTAAGTGAAACACATGTAATTTATTGAAACATTAAGATTGAATCTACAGTAAGGATTTCCATGTTTAACATTTTATTTTTGGGTGCTGAAAGGCGAATGAGAAATTTCAATTTGATTAAAATGACTTTTCATAATTGTGTCCTATAATACTTATTCATTTTTAATCTGTTTTTATTTTGTTACGTTGATCGGGCTCGAGGATTTTATGAAAAATAGTCGTAAACAACAAGACAGTTCTTTAAGAGCGATGGGAATTTATCGTCGATACACAAGAAAAAAAAAGGTCCTTGAACACACAGGATTCAAGAGCAAAATTCGCAGAATAAATATCAGAAGGATTTCACACCTTCAACAGCACTTAGACACAATTATCAGTATCTAAATTACATGTATATATAATCTTATTCACAAGCACAGCCGAGCTAATCACGGTGAAAGCAAGTTTACTAATAGCTTGTCGAGAAACCAGACTGACTCGTTGAATTACGGTGAATCTTTGGGCATAATCCTAATTTGCAGCCATCCATCCTATATTTGGAATTCTGTGATGCGGAATCGGCGAAAGTGGTGATCTTCATTCTGCGAGATACAGCATGGCGATTGGTGGAAATGACTGGTACGGTAGGCGTACCTATGGTAGCTGGCTCGTTGAGGCGAGTATTGATCTATTTATAGCCGTGACCGAAATTTCGAGAAAGATGCACTCGCGTCATAGATCATGAAGTTATTTGATTTCTCCTCTAATATCTAGAAGAATTCAGAGGGTCCCGAACTCGCCAACATGGTCGCCAACGTCACCAAATTGATCACCAAAGCTGCCAAAAATGATGCCAACTTGGTTATATCGCCAATATTTCGCCAAGATCCTATTTAATCGCCATTATAATGTAAGTGACGGCGTTCTTTGTGAATATTACAGATTGAACATAAAATATGTATAACATAAAGTAATATAAATGCATTACACATCCAAATACAGATTGTTTACACTTTGTATTATTGTATTATTTTTTATTTACAATTTGTTACTTTGGCTGTAAATTTGGAAAATTCCAGATACACAGCCAAAGTAACAAATTGTTACGAATTTTGTATAAAATAGTGTAAATAATCTGTATTTGGATGTGTAATGCATTTATATTACACATCCAAATTATATTTTAAATTTTTTCAATTAAAATGGGAAACCGTTTATGTTCATGATATGACTGGTAAATAAAGGATCAGTATTTTGTTCTTAATTGGGAGTCCTTCACAAACATATACTTAGATTTTATTTTTTAGAAAAGATATATTTTTATAATTTTATGCTCTTAGCTCAGGGCTTTTAAATATCTTCAAAAACTTAAATTCACAGAATCTTTGAAGAGTGAAAAAATGTCTTAATTGTGAATTCCTTAATTATACTTATTTCATGGAAACGTTTTGAATTATTTTTATCTTAGAAAATACGAAAGAGTGCCTCAAATTAAGTGAGGCTTTTCAGGTTAACGAAGAAGTTTCTTCTCTAAAATTAACTAAGTCTTGTTCCTCTTAAGAATAACACCGGTAAAGTGGAGAGAATTCGAAATAATTTGCATGAAAACAATCACGTAAAATTAAATTAGAAAATTCGTCTTAGAATAAAGGTATATAAAAATAAAAATAAAAACGCGAGTTAATTTTTATCTAAAATACTTGAGTAACGTTTTAAAAGTCCAGAATTGCTTATAAATATTTTGGAATATTAGCTTTTTGAAGAACAATGTTTAGATTCCAAAATATTTGGAACATACTGGTAATCCGAAAAGTATATAACTACACATTCAAAAATAAAATAAAAAAACGAACAAAGATATTTACTTACGGTTTTTTTTATGCTCCATAAACAGAATACAAAAGTGCTTAGGACAATTTCAATATGTGCACTAATAGCTGCTCGGAAAACATTGAGACTATACGAGATTTCTTGCCACGCTCTATGAAATATTGCAGGATCAACGTTCTAAATGACCTCGGTATTTTGATTTTTCAATTTATCAGTGTTACGAATCGGAGATTAGTAGTCAATGTCTTTCCCGTCCTCTGAAGTCATTGATGGAGAAGGTATTGACACAGTCCTTAAAGAGGCACTCCCGATTCCTGGTTCGAACAGCATCTGGATTTTATCTGACAGTCGTAGTGCCATCCAACATCTTTCTAACTGGCATAAGGTGGTGATAACACAGAAGTAGCTATTTTGGAGAAACTAAAACGCCTTTCATCTTCTCGCTAGATCCATCTACAATGGGTTTCTGCACACGTTAACATCGGGGGCAATGAGATTAAAGATGCCCTAGCAAAAGATGGCACAGCTCAACTCACTAGGAACTCGACCCCTCTCATCTATTCAGAACTGCACTCCACCTATATTAACAACAAGCTATCACCTATTCCTCCTGCTCATCACTGGTATGAAACTAAACGCCTTGGTGGTTCTCTTTCCCTTCAATGCAGCAGGCAGGAACAAATTATTTTATCTCGTTTCCGGAGTGGCCACCTCCAAACTTTGACTTTTAAAGATGAAGACAAAGTTTTCCTCGTTGTGTTAGGTGTTCTGACTGCCAGGCATCTCCAGAACACATTTGTGACTGCCTGGGGCTTACAAAACAAGATCTTTATGAAGACTCTCTAATGGTGCTGGACTCTTTGAGAGTGAATGAGATCATGGACTCGGTCTATCTTGGCTAGACATGGAGATGAGCAACAACAACAACACGTATGTCTACAAGAAGTCCAAATGTGTTATATCTGGAGATTTAGGTGGCCACGGTATTACACTTACTCTTTCTATCCATTTCACGGTGAACTTTTTTCCCCTTCCTACTCCACTGTGGTATTGCTCTAATTACGCTGTACATGTGTTGCAGATTTAAATTCGATAAGCAATGCGACAACTTCCGCTTGTTCTTGTGGTAAAGCCATTTTTAAAAGAGAATGTAACAAAACGTAAACATTGTGGCATCTAGTTGGCATTTCATAAAACGGAAACTTTAATCTTTTCTAAATGGAAGGTATAAAAAAGTAAGTGAATATCTTTGTTTATATTTTTAATTCAGTTTTGAAAGTGTAGCAAAGCTTTTCGGACACCCTATATTTTGGAATATAAGCTTTGAACAACAATGTCAATTGAAACTATTAAGAAAATAATAATAATAATAATTGATTTTACATTTCAATATTAACCCCAATCGAATTTTATTATCCTAAAATAAAATCTTCAATCTGTTATTATTTTCTTTAAAAAAGCAAATTTCTTGCGTTATCAAATGATAAGAAAGCAATAAAGCATCGAACAGGTTTATTGAGCCTAAAATGTCTTAGAATTACACCTTTCTTTCAGATTTGACTGGAAAAAATATACTTCTTTAATAAAATTAATTGTTTTTTTTTTTTTTTTCTCCAGAGTTTAGTTGTTTCAAAACCCTTCTTCTCCCTATCTAGTTTATTTTGATTCTAATTAAATGTTTGCTTTTTGATTAATTAAAAGACAGTAAAATAAAAAAGAACATTTAATGAAAGCGTATTATAAAAGGATTAATGTCAATTGATTGGAAAGTATTAGAATGATTTCGGATAAAAATAGTTTTTCCTGAATGGGAAATTAACTTTTGATACTATTGTGGATAGTTTTTGGATGAAAAGAGAAAATATTCATCCTTTCCCTCTCTCTGTATTTAATGATGTTCAGACAATAAAGTTGAGCTTGATATAACTAAACAGAATTTGAAACTGATGTAGCTTTTAAGCTTTAAAGAGGCAATTGTAGAGGAGTAGTCATAGGCACGTACTTGTGATTGACGTTGTCGCGTCACGTGTTTGAAATTTAATGCAACTTAAGTCCACCGTGTAGAGAGGCTTGTGCACGTTAAATTTGTCGAAGCTGAAAGTGCTTCCGTTGGTGTGGAATTAAAAAAGGTGTGCCGCGGCTCAGGCCTCTTCCTCGTCGCTTGAGCAGGGTTCAAAGTTACAAGGCCCTTCGTCAAAATTCCTTGTGTTGCTTCGGAATTCGACAAAAATTGACAAAAAAAAACCAATTTTAATTTTAAAGATACTACACTAGCCTTGATATTAGAGAGAGCAATGATTTTATTTAGTCTTCAAGACCATTTAAATTGTACGTCAAATCAGCAGATCCAGAATATTAAAGTTCAGTCTATTTTTATGTAATTTATTCTATGTTAAATCATCGAATGGATTAAACAAATATCTTAAATGATGTGCTTGGAATCTGAGAGAAGTCTTCACGAATATTAATTAATTTTACTTTTACCTCAAATATTGAAAGTTTCAGTAACACTTAAGAATAAATGAATCTGTTTTCTGCCTTTACAATCCGGAACCCATTTCGCAATGTTCGAATTGAATTGTGATGGTGGGAAGAAATTTAAAACAAGAATTATTATAAAAATTTCCTTTCTCGAAACTTTCTATTTTGCATTTTGTTGATGTCAGAACAGGTTTTATACGGGGTATTAATCTGTTCTTTTATAATACATCATTGTTTGCAAAAATAACAACACTATGGAATAATCATGAGAAATAAATAAAATTTATTCCGCGTGCGCGTATTATGTATAGTGGTTTAAATAAACATTCAAATTTATAAAGGGATAAAAAAACTACGCTACAAACTAATATTTTGTACATCCACCCGAGCATCTATAAGAGTCTGTAAACATCATGGCACTGGATTATACAGATTCCGAATGAGAAATAGCGTTCCAGGTTACCTCTAAAAAAACTAAGTTCAGTAATACTTTCTACCCAACTAGCAACAAGACCAATTCACTGATTGGTGTTTTTTGTTGTCATCGTCTGTTTTATCCTGGGATACATATGAATATGAGAGATGGAAGAACAAAAACATGCAATACAAATACAGAAGAATATATACTTTTTATTACAAACGATGATCCCAGCACAGAACAGAATGGGTGCGCTGCTTTCCTTTTGATACATCCATGCCTATTCGGGATTCGAACCCAAGCCTATTCGATTACAAGTCGAATGTCATAACCACCATACTGGCTGTGTGGCTCGCCGGTCGGTATAATACCTAAAAGGCTTGGGGAACGTCTAGGCCTTGGAAAAAGAGGAACCTATCGTACAATGAATAAGGCTTGTACATTCCGAGTAGCATGCAGACGAGAATTTCTTTTCTGAAGTACAACTCTGAAAAGGCGTTGAGAAAGAGATAGAACTTCTCCTCTGGCTGTCCCTTTCTCAACTCACTGGCTTCTCTTCAGGTTTCTCACAATTTGAAATAAGTGATATCATCCATAATATCACTATAACTCCATAATGGAAATAGCTCCTCGAATCACGTTTGTTCAGTATGACGCTAAATTAGGTATTAAAAAGCGTACTATAAGAATAGACGTGGATAAGACGCGTACTATAAATATGATTTCTGTAATGTATCTCTGTAATGTAATCTCTGTAGTCTGATGAGGGCACGTCTATTCTTACAACTCAGATTGTTGTGTGATTCATCTTAAAAGTCGACTTGTTTCCAATCGGCAAGCTATTGACCATGTTGATAGGCTCATTGTACCCAGAGTGGTCGTTGATTTTTGCCAAGGAAAAATTATGCAGATGAATACAAGAAGCAGCAGTACAAGAAGACGTAGCTACAAGAAGCAGCAGACGTCAATGAACCTTGGAGGCAGAAAATAACTCACTTATAGACTCGCCCTAATGTTTAACCAACGCACGAGAAGCTGCTGTATGGTCCGTTACCACCATAAGGATGAGGTGCTTTCTGTTCCGTCGTGATGTCATGCTACGTGATCTACTCTAGAGTACTTGTAAAAACGTATACAAATTTTTATAAAACTTGTATTATTTTATTTATTATTTAAAAAATGAAGTAATACAAGTTTCTTTGTAATTTTTTTGAGTTTTATTTGAAAAGAAACGCAAATTTTATTGAAAAAGAATCTAAACTAATTAAAATTTCTTTCATTTTAAATTTGACAGTTGAATGCAAAAAAAAAAAATAAATAAATAATTTGCAAGCCTCCAATGCAAGAAAATAGATTTCTTTAAGTTGTACAAAAATGATTGCTCTGTGGTTGTGCCTGGAATATATTTAAAGAGTGTTAGCAGTATTACTAAGCAATTGGAGCCTTATCCGCTTGGTCTTAAGAGAATATTTTTCACTTGTGTTTCACCTGTCATTGGCAAAAACTAAATTTCAAGCAAACCCTTTGAGAAATGTAGAGAATTCCCTCAACAGAGGTCAATACTTTTCCTGTCTCATCACCTTTCATGGCGGAAGTGTTTGTTAGTTTACTGTTAATCGTCACACTTCCCCAAGAGGATCAGAAAAAATATCAGAGCATCAAAGTTTCTGTACAAAGAACAAAATTTTCACTTTGTTAATTATCAGGTATTATCGCTGGTCCGCCGTAATTGCCAGTGGTTCACGCTCCCAAAAAGCTAAATTTTAATGATTCCAATTAGAGTTTGAATCATCTCATAGTTGAGAGACTAAAACATTTTCTTATTTTGTAAAAAGTTTTTCTAGGAAAGTCTAGACTAAGAATTAGGATGAGAAGAATTTGAAAATTTCATTAAGTCTGCCCCTTTATTATTTGGTAGGATTAAATGACTGGGCGAATAATCCCACGAAAATCTTTTCTTTTGCTTTTAAAAATTTTTTTCCTTGTATTTAAAAATGAATCTTCCTACTTAGTTGCCTAGACTAATGGCAATTACGAGGTTGTCGTAATTCTTTAATTAAACACTCATTACCTAAGTCTAACTTTTAAAAGGTGTGATTTCGATTTTTTTCGAATGGCTCGATAGATTATCTTTAAAACAGACGAAAGCAATTATCGGTTTGTAATAAAAATTAGTGGCATGATGCTAATTGAATACTGGTTGAATATAACTTGTAATAATATAATGACTACAAGATAGTTTATACTACATGAATATTTGTAATATAAATTATCTTGTTTAATGATTTGGTATATTGTAATAATATTGAATAAATTGTGTTTTATCTCACAAATGTAAAAGTAAGGTATTAAATGAAACTAGATCTCAAGCAGAAATCTGAGCATTGGAACTTTTTGGAAAAAATAAAGAAAATAAAGCTAAGAATTAGTTATAAAGATGTAAATTCCCTAATGTCCATTAAAGTTGTTATGTCTACTAGGCAATAAACTACAAAAGTATGACATGAGGAAGATGATATATGCAAATGATAAGTTTTCCCAAGAATTAAGCAAAGTCGCCGGTCGCAACACGTAAAATATGTTTAAATGAAGAAATTGCACAGCATGTTTCTCATACACAAATTGCATTTGAACGTTCTTGCTAGGGGAAAAGTTTCTGTGATGCCTTGTGTAAGAAAAAGAAATGCTTATATATCTTAAAATGCTCGCGTCAGTCGAAATCCCCTTGACTATTTGCAGAATATGAAATTGAGGGGTTCAGAAGGGTCATATGGAACGGCGTGATGTATCGTAACGGCCCACTACCTCTAACAGCCGAAAAGTCAGACATGTTGCACGCATAGCCTTAATGGATAGTACATCCCTCATCATAAGCCCTGTATCAAGAAATAGGATCGTTTACAAGACAACAAGTATCTGCACGAACAACTCGATGATGTTTGCATCAGCATGGACTGTCAGCTCAATTATCGTAGCTTTGGCTAAACTTGACTTTCCATCACAGACAAGAGCGTATTCACTGGTGCGGTTAACAACAAACCTGGACGCTGCAACGGCGTGAATTTGTCTATTCAGACTAGTTCAGGTTCTGCTTGCAATATAATCAGGGTTGCATTAGTGATTGATGGCATCATGGAGAATTAATTGATGTCAGTGAGAATTTGATATCATCATACTGGTCTATCACCTGGAGTAGCGATATGGGGTACTGTTCGATACATGTCTTGGTCACCTAGTGTTTGCATTGGCGGCACTTGAAACAGTGGCCTTTTCATATCTGGTGTAGAGCCCGTGGCTCTACTATTTCTTCGAGCCCTACGAAACGTTACATTTCAGCAGGACAATGCGCGACCTTATGTTGTGCGTATCATGTGAACCTTACTGAAAACAGAAAATGATCGGCTTTTGCGCTGGTCAGCACATTCTCCAGATCTCTCACCAACCGAAAACGTCTGGTCATCAGTTGCCGAGTGACTGGCTAGGCACCATACGCTAGTCATTGCAATCAATGAACTGCGAAAACGCTTTGAAGCTGCATGGGCCGCAATATATGTACATGCCATTGAATCTTTGACTCAAATGCTCAAGCGTATAAGAGCTGCTATTACTATAAGTGAAGTTATTGTCGAGTTCAATTCTTCCAAATTTCTTGAAAATTTAATCACATGTTATTTTTCAATTCCTACTATTAGTTCACACTCTCTCTCTATATATCATTAATACGCTTTTATAAGCTTCACTTGTATGTAACAGAATCTTTAAACTCGATTTTTATCCACTTTAAAACATCAGATTAATTTGAAAATATATATTTCAACACTTGCTAAGGACCAAAGACAATACAATATTTCAGAATTTTGTTCTACTTTCCTTATCAGGATCATCAGAATAAACTATTTCCAGATTTAGGGGACTAAAAGATTAAGTTGCAACCCTAAAAGTGTTCTTTCTGTGAAAAATGGAAGAGTGCATCAGCAATTTCTTACCATAATATAAACAATTGTCCAGTTTTTCTGAAAATGGAAATAGAAAAAAACTCACGCGTGTGAAAAAAAAATTATTCTCTAACTGCTTAACTCAGACATAAAGGCTTTCTTTCTAAATTCTCTTGTCGGATCTGTAAAATAAAGCATCATTCATTGCTTCATTTTACCAAAACGGCTGAAAATTGATTCAGAGGCCACCGGATTAAATAATTTCTCATAAACTCTGCGATTCAAAACGTGTGTTTTTATGTCTAATGCTGATGCAAGTTTCAGAGAGAATATTGAGCTCTTTTTAGTGAAAAATATCATTGACTGTATACCTTTTTCCGCATGAAATATTTCAAATTTAGCTCTTCCAGATTTATTTCAGTTGAATGATCCTACATTTTGCAAACCAGGCGAATCGACGCAATGATAGGATGCCAATGGGTGTTACAAATTCTAAAAAAATTATGCATTTAAGATTAATTCACGAAGGAAAAATTATAGTTTAAAAAACTAAAAAAACATGCTTTTATTGTAGATCAAATTAAAAAATTAAAAATAAATTACCATTTAAAAAACTAAAAAACACCACTTCTATGGTTAATCGAACTAAAAAGGAAAAAATAATTCTTAAGATAAGAATAAAATGATAACGGGTAAATTAATGTCATTGTGGTAAAAGCGTGGGGTGCTCAGTGCTACACTTTTACACTAACTCAGCATTTCGGAATAGAATTAGTAAGAAATTATAACAATTCATATTAAGACACCCACGCTTTTATAACAATGATATTAATTTTCTAGTTTAACATTTTATTCTGGAATTAAGAATTATTTTTTACTTTTTGGTTCGATAACCCTAAAAACGTGTTTTTTAGTTTTTTTTAAAACAGTAGTATATATTTGTATATATGTATTGTTCAAATTTTTTTTAAATCGTTGATAAAATAATTTTCTTTTATTCACTCAAGTTCAAATACTTTTTTCTTAAAACTTGTAGTAGATGATACTTGATGTTAACACAGTTTTTTCAAATATTAATTCATTAATTCTATTTTATTAATGAATAAATAATAACAAACAAAAATAATAGTCCAACACCATGTATAAAAAGGAAAATCACCCATTGTGTCCCGGTAGCTCAATGGATAGCGTCTTACACTTCCAAACCAAAGGTCGTGGGGTCGAATTCCATCTGGGATGGCCAAATTTCTGAGAATGGTTTTTTTTTTACTATACTATTTTATTGGAATAATTAAATTTAATTAATGAATAAATAATAGCAAACAAATATATATATATATATAATAGTCCAAAACACCATATACAGAAAGAAAAATAGAAATTGCAATTAAAATCTTTTTCTAATTTGCCACTTAATATTGTGATTCAGTCATATATATATATATATATATATATATATATATATTTATTAATTGTAATTATTTAATAAAAATTAACTAAAATAAATATTTTCTTTGTTGATCTAAGTAGGAATTGACTTAATTGTTTTTATACATATTACTTGTTTGTATAATACATTTGCTTAACTAATAAAGTTTTGTCACTTGTATTCCTTCCTGGTGTAGCAAGCGTAATGGCCAACAGTGTAGTTTAATTAAATTTGATGTAACATGGGGAAAAGTTTATAAGAACATTTAAATTCAAGTGTTTTTTTATGTAATTTATTTAACATACTTTTCTAATTCTTCACCTTTATGTCTAATAAATCAATAAAATGCTTAAATTTACACACACACACACAATTCGATTAAGAAGTATTTTTGTAATTGGCAGCATGTGAAAGTGAAAAGAAAAAACATGTACAAATAACCCAATTTTTTGGAGTATCTGAAATATATTCCATGAAACTTGAAATTAATCTTTATGTGAGCACTTTTTTTTGAATATGAATAAAAAAACAATCTTTAGATGACGAGTTTCTAAAAAAGAGAAAAAAAGCCAATCATTGACTTTCTATTTTAATATTTTACCATTGAAAGAATAATAACTTAATTCAGTATGTATTTTTATTTTTTGTGTTTCGAAAAAACATTTGATTAATTAATAAAATAAAATGTTTTTGGCCTTGAATTTATTGACAGTGATATGTATCTAATTTCTATTTTAACTTCGTTTGATGCAATAGTTTTCTAGAAGATTAACTGAATCAAAATTTTTATCATTGAAAGTCATTGTAGAAGTATTTAAATGAATGTTGATGTTTCCCAATTAATATAAATCTTGGCCTCGAATAACTAAAGACAATAAAATGAATCGAACATTGATCTATATTTCGAAGATAGTAAAAAATAATTTAATAGTAATATATAATATATATATGAATATTGAATACACACACACACACACACACACACACACTCTGAAGAATTTCAAAATTTCTTATGTACTTAAAGTAAAGTTTTCTAATTGCTGTAGTAGATTTTCTTTTTTTACTTTATGATCGAGTTCATAGCAACATCTTTAAAAATTAAAAGGTATATAACCGTTAGAAATCTCTTAATTTTAGTTCTGTCAATGTTTGAATAAAATGCAAGCAAAGAAACCGGAAGTAATTATCGAACATTCTCTAATTGTATTAAAATGCATTTATTGGAATAGTTGATGTTCTTCCTATTAAATTTTACTTATTGTACTTGCGTGTACTTCTTAGAAACGTCTTCATTTATATATTTTTTGTATTTTACTATATGAAAAAGAAACATTTAATTTAAATCACTCTATACTAGATAGAAAAAATATTACAAAAACCTTTATGCTAAAAGAGCATGATTTAACAAATCTAAAATGGAAATATTATTTAAAAGACATTTAAAAATAAAGAAAACGTGTACAATTACGGTGTATTCTTTCACGTGATTTAAAAACTAAAATGTATTTCTTAATTATTAAATAAATATCAGAAAATTAAACCGTATGAAGAAAACAATTTTCTATCAATATGTATGGTACAGTAAAATCGGTAGTTAGCATTATTCATTCATTATATTTTAAATCCTTCGAATGATGTTTTTCCCCCCCAAATTTTCTATTACAAGCAGTTTGAGACGATTAAAAAATTCTAGACTCATAGAATATTTCTTGGGTACTTCAGAAATTTTTTTTTTATTATTACTCTTCTTTTCATTTCCGACATTTTTAAGATGATTTTCTTAATTGAGCTCCGTGCTTGTTTTAGTGTAAATTGCTTTGAATTCTCTTCGGACTACCGGTGTTATTCTTAAGTGGAACAAAGACATCATTAAGTTTCAGGACAGAAATTTCCCCGTTAATTTAAAAAGCATTGTGAATTTGGAGATTTCTTTCGTATTTCCTGATGTCGGAAAAACCCAGAGGAATTTCCTAAAAATAAAAATCGGTAACTCATTGCAGTTAAGAAATATTTTAAATTTAACAATAAGCATTGATTTGGTTTTTTAAAATTTTTATCAATGTTTATCTAAATTTAGTTAAATATGTGGAACTATAAAAATGTAGGTTCTCAAATTGACAAAAAAGGAAATAATGCTATTAAAGTAAATGTTTCATGACTTGTACAATGCTTTGGCTAATATTGCTGAAATTGACTATAATTGTTTGATCCTAATTTTCTGCTATTTATTTAAAATATCCGTTATTTTTCATATCTTTTCTTCATTTACTCGTGTTTCGTAACTTTTTTTTATTACTTACACGTTTTTTTGCGTTTGCAACTCTGAGAAAAATATGCACTAAGACAGTGTTTCCCAAACTGTGGAGCGCAACCCATCCCCTTGGGGGAGGGGGCGTGATAAACTACGAGGGGGCGCGAGCATATTGAAAAGTCGAAAACAAAAGATAATTTAAAAAAATATTTTATTTGCTGAAAGTAAACAAACAAAATACATTCTGACATAAAAAATAAAATACACATTTACAATGATACAATACACTTATACACTGGTGTCCAAAAGTTAAGCATAAATTGTAAAATGCGAAAAACATGGAGTAAATATTCGTACGATTATTCCAAATTTCTTGCGGATATTAACTGGGTGAAGAAAAAACATTGGGTTTATGCAAAACTTTTCAGTCGACTACGTCCTGCGCGAAAAACCGGCGCATGTCGGAACGCGGAGAAACCGGTTTACGCAGCATAGGCAGTTCAGACAAGTTTCGTGCAACTGCTGTGCGAAGAAACGTTATTAAAAATCAAACAAGGTGAATGATGGCACAAAGACGCCAATTGGACATGTTTACGAAAGGAAGAATCGTTGGAATGCTAGAATCCTCACGATCTCAAACCGTAGTGTCTCGAATTCTAAATGTGGACCAGTTTGTGATCTCAAGACTGTGACAGATGTTTCAAAGAACTGGAGATGTTACCGGACAACCAGTATCAGGTCAACCAAGAGTCAAAACCCCTCGCCAAGACCGATACCTGGTAATAAGTGCGCGACGTCAGAGGGGCAGTACTGCCAAAGCACTGGGTTCGGCGCTCACAGTCGCCACAGGAATACGAATTTCGAGACAAACTGTTTACAGGAGACTCAATCTTGCTGGCCTGTATGCCAGAAGACTAGCATTTTGCATTCCCCTCACTTTTGCGCATAAACGAGGTCGTTTGAACTGGAGTTTGAAACATCAACATTGGAGTGTGGGAGAGTGGGCCAATGTGATGTTCAGTGACGAGTCCCGGTTTAGTCTGTGATTCTTGGCGGGTAACGATATGGAGAGAACGTGGAACACGTTTTGAACCAAGAAACATAACGGAAAGACATCATTTTCCATCAAGGGAGTAATGATATGGGCAGGCACCATGATGGACGGCCGCACAAACCTCCATTTCTTTGACACGGGGTCTGTGACTGCTCAAAGACACAGAGACAAAGTTCTTGAGCCTTATGTTCGCTTGTTTCGAGGTGCTGTCGGTCCTGACTTCATATTCATGGATGATAATGCTCCATGTTACCGAGCGGTGCTGATTGATGACTTCCTTGAAACGGAAAACATCCAGCGCATGTCGTGGCCTGAGGACTCCCCTGATTTAAATCCTATCCAGCATGTATGGGATATGCTCGGGAGACAAATTGCAGTCCTTTCGCACCCACCAAGCTCTGTTACAGAACTGAAGAGAGCTCTCCAAGAAGCTTGGAACCGTTTGAGCCCACAACTCATTCATCATCTCATAGCAAGTATGGTAAATCGCTGTACAGCGTGCCTGGCTGTCAGATGTGACCACACGCCTTATTAAACTTCAGCATCAGTATTTTATTTAATGTTTTCTTTCATTTTTTCTTTAAAGTTTGAATCCTTGCTATGCTCAGTTTTCTTTCAAACTACTACTTTGGATAATAAAATTAATTATTATCATTCTTTAGATTTGCTTCCTTATTTTATAACCATTTTACACTCGCATATCACGTTTCCCGCCATTCTTCTTTACAGTTCCTTCTTTTTTCTCATAATTATAAATTATGCTTAACTTTTGGACACCAGTGTAAATATATCAGTACTGCGCAACGTATTTTACAATTAATTTAACAATTCTAAGTTATGAACAAATTTATTAATTACCAGTGACCCCATGGGCTTCCCATGTATAAAATTATATGCAACAATTAACACTTATCATGATAATTTGTACAGTTTACTATTAATCCCTTAAATGCCAATTAAAAATTACGTGATCTCCCCAATGCCATCGGTTAACACGTAGGCATGTGGTGTACGTGAGGGGAGAGTTAGAAAAGGAATAAATAAGTAAATCCTTCGCAAACACTGTCAAGGTGATTTTATTGCATTCCAAAGCCTTCAGAATAATTTTATGGAGAACAGTTAATAGAAAAGATCGTAATTTGGAAAGACGTATACATACATTCGAGGCAATTAACGTACTTGTTTGTTCGTTGTAGGTTTAGAGTCAAAATATTGCATTGTTTAATTCACATACATTGTCATTTTACGGAGGTGGGGGGGGCTTGATGAAAATGATGATTGAATATTGGGTTGCAAATATTGAAAGTTTGAGAAGCATGACTCTAAGAGATTATTTTCAAAAGTAGTGAAAAGCTTTAGTATTATAATAAAATCTCTCATAGACGATACACACACGTGCCTGCACACATACAAGAAGAAAACATAATTTCTCATAATTAAAGAAAAACTTTGATTATTTCTAATTTTCCAATAAATATGTCAATTTACTTCTGCTTTTAAGTAGAAAAAATAAACTATCATTATCAAAACTAATCATATTTAATCTACAAAAAATTTTGGTATCCTCTTTCTCGACATTCAAAAGAAAAAAAAAATGAACGTTATGCATATTTATTAGTCAATTTTCAAGTTATTTACTTTTAAAATTGCCTTTAAAGAAAATCCTAATCTCATAAAGTTAATAATGTTTTATTAACAAAAGTATAAATTTGAAACGAATCTAATTCCCTTCTACCCTGTGACCCAGCTAAAGGTGTGGAAGGAATTAACGGATCATTCGACATGATAAATTCTAATTATTTTATTTATCACAAATCAATTTAAAACTATAAATAGGATAATTCAGTCAATCAACAGAGAGGAGAGACGAGATTCGCGTTGGGGAGAATACATTTAATAACCATTTTATAATAATGTGGTTCTTCCTTAATATTACTTTACACAGAAGATAAGTACTTAATGCCCGCTTAACGACTTCAACACTTTAAATATCAACGTAATATAAGGTGACAGTACCTGAACTTAGGCAGTCTTCTAGTCAATCCAACTTATCTTTAACACTTCCTGACTATAATCCTTTACAAGTACTTTTAAGCCAATTCTGGTATCTGGTAATCTTCCCTTGTAATTATCTTGTCACCTCTGGTTAATTCAACTTTTAACTTTCGAACTTTCTTTTTTCTATTCTCTTCACTTCCAATTCACTAACTTCTATAACTCGCGAACTAGAAATATACATAATAAACTTAATTTGCATATACGATTTCTTTTTTAGTAGAAGATTGGTGAATTTTGCTGGTCCAAAGAATACCCAAGAGGCTTGTTAATAGAAGGTCGCGTATAGATCCGTCACAAAGTGTTGGTTAAAAATTAAGAAAGCGGGACAACTCCAAAAATTTTAGCTATCTTTCTAAAAATCTCTCAAGAGGAATTCTTTTCTATTAAAAAACTGTACTATAATTTTTTCATTGAGTTTTCAAAATACAGCTATCGATTCACCTGTAGTTTAAAGTAATCCAAACAAAACCTAAAGATTAACATTTTTAAAGGTCTTCTGCAGCGATTTAGTTACATATACTGCAAAATAAATATTTTACGAATTGATCCCCCAAATTAACACAAAAAGAAATCTCAAAGAATATAATAGGCTCAGCTCCACTGCAATTTAGAGTTCTTCATTTATTTAGAGATCTTAAATCTAAAGGAAAAATATATAATTACTTGAGGAAGTTATTTAAATATTATTCAGTAGCCACAAATAAAAATAACTGAAATAACACATCACTCAATAAGTCCCGGGCCTAACATATAGATTGAGCTACCTTCTAACTTTTCTAAGCCTAACCTTGTAGTACTAACTTTCAAACGGCACGTGTCAAATTTTTGAGAGAATATCTTGTTTAGTAAAAAAAGTTACAGTGATTTTTTGCGGCAACAGTAGCAATTGTTTGGAAACCATGGATGAAAAAAAATTTAGTGTGCTAATCAAACATTGCTTTCTGATGGGGGAAAACACTGTTCAAGCAAAACAATGGCTTGATAAATGTCATTCGGACTCTGTTCCATCACAAACAACTGTTTAAAGATGGTATGCTGACTTAAAACGTGGTCGTACAGACACAAACGACGTTGAACGTTCCGGTCACTCAAATTCTGCAGTTGTTCCAGAAATCATCAAAAAAGTGCATGAAATCGTTTTAGTCGATCATAAATTGAAGTTGCATGAGATAGCAGAGAATTTAAAGATATCAGAAGGCAGTGTACTTGCTATTTTGCATGAACATTTGTCAATGAGAAAGCTGCGTTCAAAGTAAGTGCCGCGTTTGCTCACTGTCGATCAAAAACAACTACGCATCGACGATTCAGAGCGTTGTTTTGAGCTGTTTAAGCAAAATAAACAGGATTTTTTACGTAGATATGTGACAATGGATGAAACATGGATCAATTACTACACGTCTGAATCAAAAAGATCGTCAGCTGAATTGACAGAAGCCAGTGAAAGGCGTCCAAAGTGACCAAAAACTCAAAATCAGCTAGCAAGGTTATGGCGTCCGTATTTTGGGATGCACATTTAATTTTGTTTATTGACTACCTTGACGAGGTAAAACCACTAATAGTGAATATTACAAGTCATTATTGGATCAACTGAATGAAAAAATAAAGAAAAAACGTCCTCAATACAAAAGAAAAAGTACTGTTTCACCAAGACAATGCTCCGTGCCACAAGTCCATGAAAACGATGGTCAAATTGAACGAATTGTGCTTCGAATTACTTTCCCACCCACCGTACAGTCAAGATCTGGCCCCCAGTGACTACTTGCCGTTTGCAGATCTTAAAAGAATGCTGCAGGGAAAGAAGTTTGATACAAATGTAGAAGTGATTACTGAAGTAGAAGCCTATTTTGGGAGCAAAGACAAATCGCGTTCTACGAAAAAGGTATTAAAAAATTAGAAGAGCACTGGGCTGCATGTATCACTCTTGAAAGGGAGTATCTTGATAAATAAAGTTCAGTTTTGCAGAAAAAGTGTTGTTTTATTAGTTAGGCTCGAGACGTATTGAGTGATGTGTTATTTTCATCTTATTTTCATTGCAAGAGCATGGGTAGTGGGTTACGCTTGAGCAAAAAATAATTTAAATTAACCGCATCTAAGCAACATACTTACGTGTTATAGAAAACGTATTTTTATACCTCTTCAGTACTTTCTATAAACAAGTCAAACTTATTTTTGATACTGAATACTAAGAATGGAATGATTACAAAAAATAAACAATTACTAAATAGATTGATGTATGGTAAAAATACTACAAAATACAGTTTTGAAAAAACAGAAAGAAAGAAATTTTTTTGTGCTTTCTTTTTTGAATTTATAATTTATTGCTTAACACACAAAAATTTAAAGGCTGAAAGAAGTCATACTTTTACATCCATAAGCAAAACTTTACGTATAAATTTGTACAAGTCTCACTTTACATGTGGACATTTTACAGCCATTAGCCTTGATTGATTTGATTTTAAATGGCATCGTACTAAAAAAAGCACTTAGGAAATTACTGACGGATCCATTTTCAAAAATGCAATAGTCTGCATTTCTCAAGTGATGAGAGTAAGCCTCAAAATTGACGACTCGACATAGTTACATAATAACACATTAAAATATGACAAACACCATTTATTTTCATTTTGGGGGATCTATTTTCTTAGGATGCTTAGCTCCACATTCTATATTTGATAACTGATTAGTTTTAAAGATATTTGAAGATTTCTGAGAATTGTCTATCTCAAAACCTTGCATTGACAAACAAATTCATTTTTCCTTTAGTTTTTTTTTGTTCAATATAAATTCTCGAACCTTTTGTAGATACTTTCATAGATAAGTACTACAAATTAATATAGATTCAGGTCTGAGAGTTCTTGTTATATTTAAAAAAAGCCAAAGATAATATTTTGGAAATTTTGAGATTTTTTTAATATTGCAGATTTTTATAAAAATAACTATTAAAATTCAACTGAGTCAGATTTTTACTCTCACTTTTGTTCCCAATAATCCAAAAAATATAAATCGTTTGAAATATCAAAAAGTTTTAAAAATTGAGTACTTTATAGAAGTTTAAGTAGATTAAAAGTTAATTATTTTTAATTTTAAAATAAGTCTTTTCAAACTGAATCTTTTCAGAATCCATTTAAAAATATAATCTCCTAAGAAACAATTATAGACATTCAAATAATTATATTATTAATTATTTTTGTAAAAAGATAACGAGTAATTATCGTTGATTTGAGGGTGATAGTTAAGAATATATCCAGGGAGAACATTAGAAAATACTCATATGGCATACAAATATTTTCAAAAGCACTGACACTTACCATTAAAATTAAATTTTTAAAGATGAATAATTCAATAATTATTCTAATGGATGCTCTATTCTGAGATTCTGAAAAATTCGTTTCATTTATGATAAAGATATTCGTAGGGAGAACCCAAGAACATTGTGAGTGATACTGGAACATTGGACTGCAATAAAATATTGATTAATTTATCTTCAGGTAAAGAATAATAAATAATATTTCAGTCAAAGGAAATATTAAGCCATTTATTGTATCTTCTATAG
Source organism: Trichonephila clavata (assembly GCA_019973975.1). NCBI lineage: Eukaryota > Metazoa > Arthropoda > Arachnida > Araneae > Nephilidae > Trichonephila > Trichonephila clavata. Next base: position 26,708 of record BMAO01017887.1, read on the forward strand.
TTAGGGTGTTTTAGTTCCAATCATATTCTTCTAAGTCAATAAATTATATTTGTCCAACGACTCTTGAGTATAATATATGATACTAATTAAAGATTTTATATTTCTTGCTCTTATTTGAAATTTATATAATAAAATTTATTTCTCAATCAATAAACATGTAAATCTAAGTAAATTGAATATACACTACTATTTGTAATAAATGAAACACCATGAAGGAATAATCAGAATTAAATGAACTTAGCAGCAAATATCAATTTTAGGATATGTTACTTAAAATGGTAAAAAACCAGAGCCACCGCGCATGCGTGGTATGCGCAGTGCCCTCTGAATTGAATTTGAAAGCGTATAAATAGAGGGCTGTAGCGGGACGTTGGAAATAGTTAATGATTATGTTTTAGTGGCGAAAGTTTAGTAAGACATAAGTATGCCTCCACGACGAAATAAGGAGAAATTTCAACAACTTACGGTGTTTGAACGGGGGAGGATTATCGGACTTCGAGAAGAAGGATTTTCCATCGTGCAATAGGAGCTCGTGTGCTGCGGAACAGTTCTACAGTGATGCGAGTTTGGAAACAGTGGACCGACGGACACCAAGCAACTCAAAAAACTGGAAGTGGGCGACCGAAGGCGACGTCAGCGTGACAATCGACATGGCGGTGAATGACTGTACATCTTCCTCCTGGCAGTTGGCAGCCCATTGGTCAACTGCTACAGGTGTACTAATGTCAGCTTCGTCAATTTGTCGACGTCTGCTGCACCGTGGATTGCGTGCAAGGGTGCCTTTATACAGGATCCCTCTTACGCAAACCATCGACGGCTGCGGCTACAATGGGCTCATGATCACAGATCCTGGCAAGCGGATTGGCACCAAGTTGTCTTTTCGGATGAATCACGCTTCAATTTGTGGGTCATTGATAGCCGCATTCGTGTTAGACGCTATGGCGGTGCCTTCCAGAGTACGTTATAGAACGACATAGTGACCTAACACCCGGAGTTATGGTTTGGGGTGCGATTTCGTGTCATGGACGATCCACTTTGCTACCAATTGAGGGTAATCTCAATAGCTACAGGTACGTCCGTGAAGTGCTATAGCCCGATGTCGTTCCTTCAAAGCATTCCTGGAGCTATCTTTTAGCAGGATAATGCACACCCACATGCTGCAAAGACTGTTCGAGACTTCTGTTCAGACCTACACATGTAACTTCTTCCTTGGCCTGATTATTCACCTGATATGTCACCTATTGATCATGTGTGGGATTTGGTTGGACGGCGTCTCGCTCGTGATCCGTGTCCTGCAGCTTCAAAAGACGAACTTTTGATGCGTATGCAAGCAATATGGAATTCTCTTCCACACGCAGATATTTAAAATCTGTTTGACTCCATATCACGTCGTATAGCTACACTTATTGCTGCGCGTGGTGGCTACACCAAATACTGGTTTTGGACTTTTAATATTGTTTTTTTTTTTTTTTTGCTTTAAAACTTCGTCATTTATTTGTACTATTACAAGTCTTTTGTGCATTAAATTTCATTTAATTCTGATGATTCCTTCATAGTGTTGCATTTCTTACAAACAGCAGGATATGTATGAATAAGCATTATATAACATTAATAAGTAAAATATTTATTTTAATATAAGGTCTAACTCATAAGGTCTGAAACTTTTAGTTGTGGCTTGCCAAACCAATATACCATAGGAGTCAGCATGCCATACAGTAGGAAATATTTGAAACAACAAATCTTTGATTTTGTGAGAGATGCATTTTATATTAATAACTTTTCAGTTTTTTTTTACAATTTTAGAAAAAAGACACTTTTAATGAACTTCTTAAATAATTAAGTTAAGTGAGTAGATTAATTAATTAATAAACACCCACTCCTTAAAAACAAAGTTTAACAATTGACCTTTTTTTCTGTATCACAAAGTAGTTTAAAAAGAATGTTACCTTCCGCAAGTTCAGTTTTCAGTCTTTTTTTTCTTACATTCAAGTTTTACGATTCAAGACCTTGAAAGAACACTACCAATATCATTCGCATTTTGACGTCATTTTGCATTTTCTTGAAATCACGACTTTTCAGCTCTAACAAAATTCAAAAAGAATGATTTTAAGAGAATGAGAAGGGGGAAAAAGATAAATAAATAAGAAAATTCCCCGCAATAACTTTCATTTTTCGGTGGGATGAGAGCAAGAATTCTTTCCCTCAAAAGACATAACCGTAATTTATGAAACCCTAAATGGAACTCTGGCGTAGAAGGAGAATGTGACGGGTCTCGGCTCATCCCTCGATCCGTAAAAAGGTACGAAATGAAAAATTCGGCTTTTCAAAAATTCTTCTTCCCTTTCAAGTCGTCATCAGCATATATTTATTTATCGAAAAAAATCTGTCCTTCTTTCCAACTTTCCCTGCAATTCACATGTTACATATTTATGAATATCCTATTAAATATTAATTTCGAGTCAAAGATATACCTTATTCAGGAATTATCGGTATAGGGGATCCGATCTATTTTTTATATGGAGATTTCTGAATCCATCGATACGTCAACGTCAGAGGAAATTGGGAACAAGCTTTGTAAGAAAAGTAATACCGAGAAAAAAATAAAGGCTTTTGAAATTTTTAAAAATATTCATTTTCGTGCAAGGCTTTTTATACGAATATATTCACGCAAATATGAATAGAAAAATTCTTAAAATTTAAGGAAATATTTATATTTGAAATATTAATATATATATTGGGGTCTCGTTTGCTCACAATAATTATAAAACAAAATATTTAAATTCTGTTGCCCCTTTTTCTTAGATTTATAAAAAAAATCGTTTTATTTTACTTCTTAATGAAATACGTACCCTTAGAAGCCATAAATAATTTAAATTAAATATAAATAAAAACATTTAAATTTTACAGCTTATAAATAATACGTATTCCCTTATATTTTATTTTTAATGACTTACATGTAGTGGCTGAATAAGAATACAGGGTTAACAAGAAATAAGTTGACTTTTTTCAGAATGCTCTAGAATCCGTTCTATTGGTCAAACTGAGATAAAGTTTGAATTGCAGATAATTCAAATAATGCATTTGACATTTATTAAATAAAAAAATGCAAAATTCTGCCAATAGGGGCTCTATAACATAAAACGTATTTATTTGCATATATTCAAAATCAGAAACAACATTTGTGCTGTATTGCATGCTTTTTAGCGTTATTCTTTGGATAAAAGAAAAACGGATTCTGCATAAGCAGTAGTTGCTCCTCTGCATGCACATCATGGATTACAATGCATGGAAAAGCGTTATTCGTAAAATTGTTCTACCGGAACCAGCAGAACACCGTTGCAGCTGTGAAAGAATTTCGCCGTATGAGGTGGATACGAAGAGCTCCATTTGCCTTATGCAAGATGATAAAGAAATTTGAAATAACTCGACCATTTGGCATTTTTCCAGGTAGAGGATGAAATGAAATTCTGTCTTCAAGCATCGAAAATGTGACTACAGCATCGTCGAAGTCAGCCGTCAGTTGCCGGATGGTAATGTGAGTGTGCCAGTTGCTTCCCGTGTATTGAATATACCATATTCCCCTTTACAAACAAATTTTACTGAGGATTTAGCATTTTTATCTGTACAAAGTTAACAAAGTTAAGATTGTACACCAATTAAAGGATGGGGAACCAGATGTTCGAAAAAGTTTTGCACTTCAGATCCTTACTTGCCATGGTACATTCTGGAATGTGACGAAGCCCAATTTTGCCTCGATGGGCAAGTTAACATCAGTAATTGTTACATCTGAAACTGTAATGTGTAAGACATAAAAGTGATTTATCTTTTTCGCAATCAAGTTTTCGAGGCTTAAATTTTAAAATTATTCAATTGTGTAACTGTGAAAAACAGACTGTTATAAACTCGTGCCCATCGATTCAGAATGCGTGTGAAATTGCAACATACTTATCTGTCATTATATATCTTTAACAAACGTTTTGTAGGAGTGTTAAAAGTAATGAATACTATGGGATATTTAAATAACAAGCCATAACTCAAAAAGTATTCATACAATAAGAAATATTTTAGTACATTCTCTAGAAAATAACATGAATATCAGGTTTAAAAAGTTTTATAGAAATACATTCATAATATTTTATCAGACTCGCCATGATATATTTTGAGCAATTTAAATGCCCATTTCTGGTAGATCAAAAACCCACTTCCGGTTTTTCTAACTTTATAAAATTGATTGTAACTTGGCCTCTAGGTAGCGTAGAAACAAAACAAAGTATGTTTTGTAAAGTCAAAAGATAGCTCTATTCAGCGTAGAAACAAAACAAAGTATGTTTTGTAAAGTCAAAAGATAGCTCTATTCAATAAAATAAAAAACAAAAACATATGTCATGACTGAATTTGGTCATTTTCAACGTGTTCGGATACCTTTAACGAAAATTCCAGCAGATTATTTGCTAGGACTTACTCATCTGAAAAATTATCTGTTAATACATCACTGATTTTAGATGGTAGGTTTTGTAAAAAATCCGAAGTCTTTTGAAGACTGAGCTTTTACACAGACATTTAAGGAAAAGAAATAATAAAAAAAATATCCTGAAATCTCCTATTATTGTTAAATCTCAGTTACACATAAAGAAATTGAAATGTAGTAAATTTTTGAAATAAGAATAGATATTTCATTTATTGTGTAGCAAAAAAAAAAAAAACTCAGATTCAGGGATCAAAATTTTTTGAAAAAAATTAAAATAAAACAAAATGAAAGCAAAATAAATAAGTTAAGCTAAAAAGAAATTCCAAAAAAAAAAGCATAAGTCTATTGCACAATAGCGTTGACAATACAATAAAAACAACAATAAGTCACCCGGATGAAGAAAAATTAAGTACTTGACTAACATCCAGTGTACTGTCGGTACTTATAAGTACCACAAAGTTATTCAACTGTAAAACTAATAATACACACTATCTTAAAATAAGTAGTCAACTTTTTTCTAAGGTATTCATTAACATACAAAAAATAAGACACTTACTTTTTAACATTAATTACTCTTTCGGTACTAAAATGACAATCTTTGCAATCGATCCAAATGTCAGCTGAAAGCGCAACTTTTCTTCTATAAAACTATATATTCGCCTTCCACGCTAAAATACTCATCATAGAACCTGTGCTGCCATATATCTTAGAAGAGTGGAAGTACCGTCGGTAGATAAAGGGTTAAAAAGAAAATGAAGTAAATGTACAAAAAATGTATATAAATTTTCTTAATTTTTTAGCAGAAATTGTATATACATCTGTACTAGATGTATATCTATAATCATTAAAAATTATTAATATACAACCTTAAACACATTTTAGCAACTTGAAATAGAATTTGTTAAAAGAAACGACTTATTTTAGTGACTTATAAATATTAACGTTATTAAATAAGAATTGTATGTTACACCTAAAGTTAATGATCTTTTTAAAAAGTATAATTCTACTGAAAGAGTATAAGTTTTTAAAGAGCTTTGAGAAAAAGATGAAAAAGAGGCGAAACAATTCTTTTCAGATTCTTTTCGAAACAATATTTTTGGTTTTACACATTTCCCACATGAATCCTATAAGGTAAGAATCGAATTGATTCTCACATTTAAGTGTTTTACACAGTGATATATTTTCATGATCGAGTCTCGAAAAAAGTGGTCTTCTCTCTTGTGATACTTCTCCACTAGACATTAATTTTAAAAGAAATTTCTTAGTCAAATATGTGTACCTCTCTCTTGCGCACGCGAATTGAATACTCTCAGTACAATTTTAATAAAAATCAGACTTTCAGCGATGCACTACCGTATAAGATGGATTTTTCCTTTCCCTCTAAATCATAAAAAGGAAAACGTAAACCATACTTTTTAGCCGTACTTTTCTGAACAGTCAATGGTAAAAAGAAAGAAAATAAAACAACGAGAAATTCCATTTTTATTATTGAGAAAACACTAAGAATCAAAGAATAAATTCTTTAACAAACCATATAGGATTCTCAAAGAAAAATGCAATATATGTTTTGAGGGAAAAAACAGCTTTTTGATGTGTAACATCTTTACTCTCGGTTGCTGGATATTTGTTGGAGTGATTTCATGAAAAGGGACGGAAATGCGTAACAGGAAGTTGGGGGAAGCGCGTGCTGTTTGATTTGACCAATTCAGCGCCTTGGGGGTGTCTCTTCGCTAGCCTCGTCGCGGTGTCCAACTGTAGTAGCAATTAAGACGCCCGCCTACCGCACATACCAGCAAGTCTTATTAGACTTCATCCAGAATAAGCTTGTGATTCTCACGCTCAAATGTCAAAGTCTCAAGGCTCGTTGTGTGAAATCTGAGGATATATTTATATATGTGTAAACTATATATTAACAATTATATTTCCTGTTAAACGTCTGACAAAGCTCATCATTCTTAAAAAAATAGGAGTACGTAACATGGAATTATTTGAATAAATATTTAAGTGCTTATCATTTTTATACTGTGAGGTTAATTCCTGTCGCTGTCAATATAATATTTTTAATTGTGATTAAAAAAGATTTCTCGATTAAAAAATCTAATTAAGTAAACGGGTATTTTTGTTTTTCTCAAATATTTCTAATTTTTAAGCATGCGCTTGACGGTGTCTCTTCGCTACCCTCGTCTGGGTGTCCAACTGTAGTAGCAATTATGTTAGCATCCGCAATATGTTAAGGGATTTCTTTATGAGGGAAATTTTCTTACTTTTTTATTATTTCCTCGTTATAGTTTTTACTTTTTTCTGTAATTATAAATATATTTTAACTCTTTTCAAGTAATTTTCGATATTAGAATTACAAAACTGTATCTAATATTTTACGTTTATCCCAGGGTTTGGAAAATTTAAATATATTATTTGAAGTAGCTGGTCACTCGCCACATTTTCTGTCTTTTTGATAAGAATTTTAATTGTTCAAAATCTATCTTTCAAATTGTTGCTTACTTAAAGTATTATTCCTCATGGAGATTCAATATACAAATAAAATAGTAACGGGTCATTAATAATGTACATGATTTTTCCAAGTATAATTTTTAAAAAAATTCTGAAATAAGATGAACACTTTAAATGTAACAAGACAATTAATTTTGCACGAAATAGGAGTGGGAAGAGGAATGAAAAGACTAGTACCACTTGTTTTTGATTGGATCAAATAAGGTGTCTCAAAATGACAACACTTAAACGTATAACATTTTTGTAGTTTCCTGCTAATTTCACAGAATAAAAAGCAACATGCTTCTTAAGCAAAATTAACAGAATATAATGAAACTTTGATAAAGCACACCCTAAAGTGTTGTCTTTGACGTTTTGAAACTTTTAGATTCCCAAAAGAGCACTTCAAAATTTTCATTAAAAATTAGAAGTGCACAATCTTATTTATTCAAGATTTGCTCTTATCAAGTTTATTATACATTAAAGATTTGTACTTATCAAGTTTATCTTTAATGTATAATAAATTTTGTATTAATTATTTAAATATCAACGCATTTTATAATTAGAAGGCTGGAAAAAATGATCTTGCTATTTCCAGGAAAGCAGTATAGTTTGAACTCGCAAATGAAAATTGCACCAAATTATTATTGCTGAAAAAAATGCAGTCTATTTTATTTCTTTCGTAGGAAGGAAACAAAGTCAGGCTACTTATTTAATATTTAGAATAACTTTGTAGATCTTTCCTGACGAAAATCAACTAAAATAATTGCGTTCAATTAATTAATATGCTACTCAAGAAAATAGAAACTTCAAATTGATGAAATTTTGAGTGTTTGTTTGAACTGTGATGTTAATTAATTATTCACAAACAATGTACAATTTTGAGAAAACATATTTACATTGGAATGTAAATTGATTCTTCTTTGTAGATGAACACCGTATTTCCTTATCTTCACTGTCAAATGTATTAAATAAAATTTTAAACTTAATGTTCTATTTGATGAAACGAATACATAAGCAGATGAACAATTGAAAATACTTCAACAGTAAACAAACATATGTTAGAAGCGAAGTAAAATATATTCATGTTACACAAATATTAATTGCACAATTTTATTGCTATTGATAAAGGATCGAAAAACATGCAGTAATAATATTTTGTGGAAACTAAAAATTCTGACAAATATGAAATCATAACAATGAATCTTAAAAAAAAAACAGTGGCCCATTTGAAAAATAACTTTTTCAGAAGTAAATGCTGAAATAATTTGGGTATGTCGTAAGATATTAATTTTAAGAGAGGGTGAGTACCATTTCCAAATAAATGAATTCCACATCGTCACGTATTTCCATATATATCCAGAGAAACTATGTTTTTATATATATATTATATGTGTGTCTGGGTTGTGTACTTTTATTATCTATAAATTTTAAAACAATATTTAGAGTTTTTAAATGTATAATATATATATATATATATATACATAGACTTAATGTTATTTTATCATAACTTACTTATTTTATGCGTCACTGATATTCTCCTTTCTGTCACCCGAGAAAAATGGTTATTGCTGTACTCACGGGGTAAGTCTTTTCATCTGTTATTCTAGTAATTATTATAGGCTATAATATTATCGTTTTATATTAATACATTATGGTTTTATTTGTAATAATAGTTAAACTTCTCTTGACATTTCTTACTTTCCCTACGGCCCAGAGTATTGGCAAATACTGGTGAAGGTTGGATAGCCACAAAAACTTTGTTTAAATCTGCAATTCTGGTTTCTAAGGCTTGGAGTTTGCTAAAGTACTACTGATGCTAAGACTTTATACTATCATGACTCTGGTTATCTTAGGTTTATAACTATTTCGTGTATATTTTTAATTATATATATATATATATATATATATATAATTCTTCTATAATAGACTTCCATCATTTTTAAAGTGTGTTTCTTGAAATCTGGTTTAAATCTTCTAGCTTTGTTAGTGATATTATTTTGTATTATCAATTTTATTATGCCATGTATTTCTTTCATTTATATATATATATATATATATATATATATATATATATGTAATAGCACAGTAGAGTACTAGATATACACACAGTAGTGCTATATATATACATATAGCACAGTAGTACTAGAGCAAACTCCTGGTTCCTAAGGCCAGGAGTTTGCTCTAGTACTACTGTGGCTAAGACTTTATTCTATCATGACTATAGTTATCTTAGGTTTATAACTATTTTTTGTACATTTTTGTAACTTTAAATATTTATTTTTCCATACATGCATCAGTATTTATTAATTACTATTGAAAATTTTATTCTTTGCATATTTATATAAATATGTGTTTTACTTTTTATGTATCTGTTATGGATGAAACGGAAGAAAAAAGAGAATATACCCCGTTCGAGGGATTTAATGCAGCCAGATAGACAACAGCACGTATGAACTGACTTATGCACATAGAGGGCACAGTATTCTACTCCCACCGAGACGTTGTAGCAAGTACAAAGCCACCTGTATGCTCCCATATAGACCAACTTGATTATGTATCGAATGGCTACCAGTGGCATTTACTCATTGCAACTGTCTTTGATTTAACAGCAGAGATGATTCCGTTTGTAATTATATCGTGCTAGACCTATGCGCTCGAAGGGATGACGCATGTACCTAATATGTGTATGATATTCCGAATGTAATGCGAAAAAATTCTTGAAGCTCAGTGTACGGTTTTAAAAATTAAATTTGGATTCTCCTTATTTTTATTGTAGGAATTATCATTTGTGATATACTTTTGTAGTTTTCATTTTTATCTCCAAATAATCTGAAAAGCAAGTACGCACGTGAAATGTGAATTAAAAACATCATCAATCAGCTTTAGGAGGATCTCCAAATTTAAACAAGATTAAGAAAAAAAAATTATAACATTTTCTAATGAGGTTATTGCTTACGCTTTCTACACGAAATGTTTCTTCAAAAAATGTTTCTTACACACAATATGAATAAGAGAAATTTATTTTCTATGTTAAACTTAAAAATAAATTTTGAAGGTCCAAGAGTTTTAGTAAATTTTTTAATCCAATTTAAGTTAAGATATCAGAAGTGTTGTATTATTGGTATTAGAAATATTTTCTTGAATTTAATTTTATTCGAGAATTATCAATAAGGAATTTTTTATTTGGAACAGTTTTGCTATATTTTTAATTTTCACGTGTTGAACAATACAAAATTTTACAATAAAAAGTATAAAAGTGAAACTATAAAACCAAAGAAAAGGACAGAAAAAGATACATACAAATCACAAAGTAAACACCACTCACCACTTTATGTGAACTATCGTCTCAGACTGAGCAAATTGCCCCACTCGTATTCAGTACAAGATAAGGAATTGGCAGGTTCCTCAGTAATCGTACCTCTTTGTTGACCAAAAAAACCAGATAGTAGAAATGTTTATCATAGAAATGGAAACGTGTCGTAGCAGAGATGCAAAATCGATGCCAATTGGACGGATTCAGCAAATAAATCAATTTATGAGAGATTATACCACGGGTTAGAACAGCAAATTGTTATATCCCATTTACTTTCATACGTCTCACACTAAAATACTTGTGGCAAAAAAACAAAAAAAAGAGCACACACACAGAGAAGAGCGCCACATTCGAGGGACACCAAAGCTTCTTAAAGATTATAAGCCTGTGTAGATCCAGCTTCAAGCTTTTAAGTTTTTCAAGGTATCCAACTACCTTAAAATTGTGAATTTTGTCAAAAATTGACAATTTTTTATGACTTTTTAAATTATAGGCCATATTATTAGCTTTATAAAAATATAAAGATTATTATTATTCGTTCATTAGAACAAAAATTACAAGTGTTTTAGTAAAAGCAGATGCCATTACTTTAAGTAAAATATATCACATTTTAAAATGCGTTTTACTCGAAATGTGTGTTTTTCTTTTGAAAATACTCAAACAAGGGCAGAGATTGCTCAAAAAGTTTTGAAAATAATTTCCTGAAATTTTTTGTGTATGTGCTTTATAATAGTTGAAGTGTTTTAACTTTCAGATTTATAAATCACTGTTTTATTACAAAATTTATAGCCCCTTGTGTGAATATAACCACTGTTTTTTTTAAGCAATTTCACGTAATAACAAAGATAAAGTGCTCTAGTTTTTTTTGTAAAAATTAAAATATTTCTTATCAGGAAAGTCATTTAAAAATGAATAATATAGCAACGCATCAAAAAAAAAATTGAAAAATTCAAAATTTGTTCATAAACTTTTGGTACAGATGGGCCACGTTTATGTTATTTTTTGTCAATTTTTACCAATTTTTTCCCCTTTTAGTAATAAAAATTTCTTTTTCTCTTCTTAATATTAGCATATTTTTTCTTAAAATGTACTAAACAAATCTAAAAACAACAAAAAAATCCCCATATCTCCGTTTTTTTAAAAAAATAGTTTTCGCAAATAGTCTCGGATACCTTAATTCACTTTTGGAGAGCAGAAAGGTTTTTTAATTCACTGTTCGGACAGCCGGATGACCCAATCATCCAGAGTCAAAATTTTCTTGCCACCATAAGTTTGCACTCACACTTCTTGCTAAAAAAAACACTACTGAATCAACAACGCAAATGACCTATTCTGCGTACATTGTTGAAATAGACCTACATGTACAAAGAAATGGCACGAAATCGTGTGTTGTACAAGTTACTCTTCCCTTTCAGAAAGGATTTATCGCATTTGAGCCTAGCATTGACGTGGTAATAGATTCAGTCCGACCGAAGATGTGGAACGCAACAAAGTGGCAGCATCACCTTGGCACCATCGCTTACAATGACTGATCATTGCTCGTTTTAATATAATAACGCTATGGCATTCCAGTGATAACCGGATTCTCTTTGGTTATGCATCAGCCATTAAGCCTTTCAAGGTGTAACCCCCCCCCTCCCTCTGTCTACCCTGTGACCCGGCTAAAGGTGTAGGAGGAAGTAAAGGATGATTCGACATGATAATTTCCAATTATTTTATTTAGCACTTTAATCAACCCAAAAACAATTCAATGAATCATAATAAATAGGATGTTTCTGATTAGTCAACAGAGGGCGGGGCCGAGAGTAGCGTTTTTGGAGAATACATCAAATAAATTAGCCACTTTGTAATAATCAATCTTCTACCTTAATATTGCTTTACAAGGTAGATATATAACTAATTGCCACTTAAACCTTTTTAATAATTTAAATATCAAACCGTACTATAATGTGACTAACACCTGAACTGGAGGCAGTCTCCTTATCCTTTAATGCGTAATCCTTCAATCACTTTATAATTTCAGATTCCTATCTTTATTCTCTCACACGGACTTACTAACTCTCTTCCGAATATCTCTTCTACTTATATCTCACTTTGTCACAATTTAACTAACTTACCTCACTAGCAAGCAAACGTGAACTATATACTTGTATAATAAACTTAATTTGCATATCAGGGTTTCTTCTTAAGAGAAGGTTGTTTTTCATAGTCCCAAAGGTTTCTTCAGAGGGCTAGTTTAAGGACGAGTATAGATCCGTCACAAAGGTACCCAGTACAGATTTTAGGGATTTTAACTATACAGACATTAATGTTTTTAAATTCTATGCCTGCGTCACTTGCGAGTTTTATTTCTTTAAGGCATCTGGGTACCATCTTTACAATTTTTTTTTATTTTTACTTTTTGAAATTTGGTTTTAATTGTATTTAATAAAATTCATTATTAAGTAATAATTCCATTAAAAAAATTTCCAATTTGTTGCAAAATGTTAGTAAAATTAAAATTTTTTAAAGGTTTTTTTAACATTTCTTAAATCCCTAAGGCATTTTTAAATGTGTATATTTCCTTCCAGTTTTTTTTTCAAAGTACCTTATAACATACTACATAAAACTGTGCCTGATTTTTTTATGTTGCTACTTATAAGCTTTTTTCGTTGAGAAATATACAAAAATTCTCGGAAAAGCAACAATTTTGATTTTGAAATTTTTAAAAAAAGTTACTACGTATCTTAGAGCTAGTTCCATGTACACTTTTACAAAACATACATTTTAGAATATTTATAAAAAATTTCACATTTCTACTTCAATTATCAAGAAAGCCTTAGGGTTTTGAATGATATATGTTTTGAATGATAGTATACGATCAAAAATTCAACGTGGAGAAAAATGAGTTTGAAGTTTTCATTCCATGAATAGCATAATACAATATTCATCGAATAGTCTGAAACATTTATGAAATGATAATTGGCTTATTTAAAACTGCTTACCATAAGAAATTGCAAAAAATTTGTAAAAAATAAGCAGTATAGTACTGGCATAATGGTTATATAGAAGAAAACAAATGAAAAATTAATATTTCATAAGACCTTACCTTAATAATTATAAAAAAATAAATACACACACTTCAGAGATAATTCCATGCTCAGAGCTAATGCAAACCATGTACAAAAGATGTTTATGCCTTTATTTTTTATTTCCATGATTTTAAAAGCCTTTGCATGTTAAATATTTTACACTAATGAAAGCAAAATCAAATAATAATTTATAGAATAATATATCAAAATCGAAGAATTGCATTTGTGCATTTGTGTAAATAAATATCTTTAATTATTTTGATAATGATTGAGTTGAATTTCACATAAATGGGATACATATAATCACAGCGAAAACAAATACATAAAAATGGGAGAGTTTTGCTATTCTTGCGAATTAGATTTTAAATTATCTGAGTTATCAAAATGAGATTCATTACTTGTGCGTTTCTAGAATCTATTTTGAAGTTTTAATTTCATTCATAATAATATTCTAAAAAGCAAGTACAACTTTTAAATCTTGAGCAAATCCATTTTCTCTTCTCCCCTCCCCCAATAAACAATACACAAACTAGAATTTTTGCATGAATTGTACAATTTTTTCTTGAAATTATTTATTACTACATATTAATTCTACATATGTTAGTCTTATTTGCACAGGGTAGAAAAATAATTAGTTTATTTCTTCTCAGGCACTTTTCTAGCAGATGATCTGAAAAGTGTGCGTGGCAGAAAGCGTTAGTAAAAAAAGTTAGTGAAAAGTGTGCGTTAGTCTGCTGTCCAGCATCAAAAATTGTTCCATAATAAAAAAATATAGGTAAAGATTTGAAGTTTTTTAGGCATGTTTATGATGTTTCGAGGTATTATATAAGTCAATAAAAAGATTTTGAATTTTTTTTTGATTTTTCTGCGTACTATGTCGTCTTAAACGCGCACAATTAATTTTAATGGCATTTAACCTCTAACTTACAACGTAATACTTTAAGGAGGGAGGACAGGAGTTTAAGACAAGATATTGTGGTCACACATTAACTGAGGAATCTATATGGTTCCCAATCGAATGATTCATACATATACCAGGTAAAATGCACACGATCCTCTCATACTAATGCGAGAATTAAATGAAATCAAAATAATTTAATCTTCAAATATTTTTCATCGTAGACAAAGGGAAAAGTAATTTACCCTTAACGAATTTTCAACATTTATTTCGATTGATCGATTGTTTATTAACGGAACGTTCAGAAGCACCACGATGACTATTGTGACAAACCACGTAATTTTGAGTCACGACTTAGTGACGAGGACGACACAGATGTAATTTTAGCACATAGACTGGGGTAAACGTATGTCATTAATTCCATTTCAGCAGAAATAGTTAGGCAAATAGAAATTTTATAAAGTTCTTAGAACTCAAAATTACCTGATAAATGTACTAACTACTTGTAAAAGTTCATGTCGTGATGGAACAAAGAAAAAATACCAAACAAATCTTTTTATGTTCAATTTTAATAATTTCGTACATTGTCAACACTTAAATAAAACCTACAATCACAAAACATTCCTATTTTAATATTTGTAGGAGATTTATTAAATCTCATTCAACAGAGAAATTCTTCAGTTTTAGACTGCTTAGCGATTGATATTCAATGAAAGTCCGTTACAGTTGCAGATAATTGCAGAAAAATTCTTATTTGAGATGACATATCATTCCTTATAATTGCACTGAACATATTATCTCATAAAGCTTTTATTTAAAAAAAAATTAACACAGTGCTTCTCAAACTCTGAATATTAGCGACCCCAATATTCAGTCATAATTTTCATCGCACCTCCCAATCCATACAATAATAATATATTGAATTCAATAATACTATACTTTGACGCTAAAGCTACAACACGACTTCAACCTCTTACGTGCCACTGACGAATATAACAGTCTCACTAACCAAAACGATAATTGCACCCTGACGTATATATATGTCTTTCCGAAGTTCAATCTTTTATATGCACTGCTATCCGTAAAATTATTCCGAAGGCTTTGGAATGCAACAAAAGGATCTTGACAGTGTTTGTGATGGATTTATTTATTTTTAAAGAATTTAATTCTTTATTCGTCCCCCCCCATATATTACATACGCGTGCCAACGGGGAAATAATGGCTTTGGGGAACGATTTGTGTAACTTTTAACCGGCAGTTCAGGGATTAATTATAAAACATACAAATTATCAAGAAAAATATTATGTTTTGGATATCATTTCTTACATTGAAAACCTATGGGTCACTGATAATTTTTAAACTTGTTTTTAACTTAGTATTGTTAAACTAATTATATAACATACATTGTGCAGTACTGATACATTTATAAATATATTATATCAGTGTAAAAGTGTACTTTATTTTGTCAGAATGTGTTTTGTGTTTGTTTACTTTTCTTAAACTAATAATTTTCTTAAATAATCTTTTGTTTACAACTTTTCAGTATGCTCGCACCCCCCTCGCAGAGTTATCACGCCCCCTTAGGGGAGCGCGCCCCACAGTTTGAGAAAAGCTGTTTTAACATAATCATTTTAACTATTAATATCTCATTTGCTTCTACCAGCAGCGATTAGTTATATATAATGCACATCATTTTTCAATCAAATTTAGATAAGGCAGTTAAAAAAGTGAAAACCTTAGCAAATTGATATTTTTGATGTTTTAAAACGCAAATTTTAGAAATCTAGTCGTTGTAGGTCTTCTTGAAGATATGATGATTATACGTAGGGCGTAAGAAGTAATCACATTTTCTATATGCCATTAGTATTTTTTTCATAGTTAACGATGGTTTGTGACACAAGTTTTTTATGAATTACAGGTTCAGTTTTGAGGCTTTTTTTAAATATTTAACTTTTAGTTATGTATTTTGCTGTGCTTGTATTTTTTGTTTGTGTATTTAACCTTTAAAACTCGGTAATACATATGGTGTTCCCCATCTGCTCTACTATGGAGACGTTTCTGTCGATTCAAAGAAGAACTGTCACTAAATCGCTTAATGCAGCAGTTGTACCACAATGCCGCAGCCGTAGCAAATAAGAAAAAAAATGCAGTACAACAAATGTACCCACCGAGTTTTGAATATTGAGAATGGAAAACCGTATATATAATATTAAAAAGCAAAGAAAATAATTTCTTTTGTTTGAAAAATTGGCAAATAATTTGTACCAATATTCGATATGCATTCATTTTCGTAATTAATTTGTTTCGTATTTGTTTCTATTTATAAATTTTACTTGTAAAACTCCACAATTTGTTTATAAAAAGGTATACATTTCCATTATATTACAAATTAAGTTGAATTTTAAAAAAAATAATTTATATTTTTCTGCTATTGATTACAGAAAATAATTAGAGTAAGCAAATATAAACTTCAGGTCATTTTAAGTTATTTAATTTATAATTTAAAGACAGAACCAAACTAAAATTGAAACACTAAACCTTATTAAAGATAAGTTTTATAAAAGGAATTTTTAAAATATTTTGTGCATAATAAGTTTAATCTAATAATTTCTAAAAGTAATTAGATAACAATTTCAAATAATAAATTTTCATTATTAATGGAATATTGTGCACAGAGCCAATTAGAATTTGAAATGATCATTACCATGCCGTGTATGATCTGAAATAAGTGTGGAGGAATCTATGCGTTATAATAAATTCAAAAATTGAATTGGTAAAAAAATCTGATAGTAAATTAGTTCAGTTGAGAGGCATTATTTTGATACAAAATTTAATTCTAATGTTCTTTTTGGTAGTAGAGGAGTGATTAAAATGTTTTGAATCTTTTAGGTCTAAATGTCTAAAATAAAAATGTCTTGTCGATATAGTATTATTTTTTTCATTATTATTTTTAAAGAAGTTAACTATTGATGGAAAGCTATATTTGGATATAATGAAAATTCTTCATTAATTAAAATGATTTAATTTATATTACACATTTAAAAGTTAATTAAACTGTTTTTATTTAGGAAATGAATGTTTAATTTAATTGGAAGTAAAAAGAATACTAGAAAACATGCCGTTTTTTATTTTGAATTAATGAAGGTACACCTTTTGTTTTCAAAAGTAAGGAAACATAAAAGAAATATTGCAGTACTAATTTAAGTCACTGATTAAAAAAGAATAATTTAGTAAAAAAAAATGTCATTATACTAAATAAGAAACTTTGGTGGGATATTTTTAATAGTTAAAATCATTAATAAGCGACAATTTTTTTTAAAAAAAACTGCCCACGCTTATTTATTACAAGCTTTTATTTAACTTGCAATGTATGCATGTAATTTGTTTGGGTGGAATCTTGCAACTCAATTTTGAAGCTGATATCTTCAACCGATTGAACTGAAATTTTGTATACACGTTTAAATTGGACGACAATGCATGTTTTGACTATTTATGTTCCAATATTCAGTTAATTAAAATGATATTAATAAAAAACGTTGAAAAATTGTTTTTGGGTGCCAACTTTGATTTGTCTGCATTGTTGTAACAATTTTATTGTTACAACAATGACAAAAGCTGGCATCGAAAATCGGTTTTCAGCCAAACTGGAATTTCATAACGTTGCTCTATTGACTGTTTTAATTGACTTTGTTTTAAAAAAATAAATGCTTTTAACATGTGATTAACTTGAAATGTAATATTAAAATCCTAATTTCTACAACATATGTTCTTTTTTTACAAATTTCTATCAATTTTCTTGGATTTAAATTCCAAAAAAAAAAAAAAAAGAAGTTGAGCTATTCTTCAAGTAGATTGATACATTGTATACCTTTCTCAACTCTGCCAAGTTAAACTGAGATAGATTATTGTAAAACTTCTCTAAAAATGTATAAAATTATTTAATAATAAAATTGTACATTGCCTTTTTTCTTTTAGATAAAACTAGATTAGTTTTGTAAATTAGAAATCGAAAGTAGAAATTTAAAGAAAGATCTTATCACTGCGGAAAAAAGACTGAAAAATTAAAAGTAAATTTTTTTAAAAAAAACAAGCTTTTATTTAAATGCGCTCTTTTTGCAAGCTTTTATTTAACTTGCAATGTATATATGTATGAATGTAATTTTTTCGGGATGAATCTTGCACCTCTATTTTGAAGCTGATATCTTCAACCGATTGAGCTGAAATTTTGTATACACGTTTAGCATGGATGACAATGCATGTTTTGACTACTTATATTCCGATATTGCAATTAGTTAAAAGGATATTAATTAAAAACCTTAAAACGCATAATTGTTTTACCCCTGATTGATGTTTATTTCGCTGTGCTCAGCGACGCAGAATGAAGTACGAGTTGAGGGAACATTTTTTGGGTTTTTGAGTTTTTAAAACCGCGATCTTATTTATCTGTGAAACTCAGACAAAAAATAATTACAGAATCGTAAAGATCCTGTATTTTGCCATGATACAAAATAATGTTTTTTTTAAACAAAATAATAATATTTGTATTTCTTACGATTTTTTTTAAATGAGTCAACATCGATGCGTTTTTATGAAAATGATGTCTAAATTGTCAAGCATGAATTCTCTTTCGTTTAAATGAATCAACATTCCGTACTAAAGCAGCTCATGCTTTGCTCTTTTAGAATCAGTCATTTAAAAAATAAAATGCCCCAAACTTTTTTCTTACGATTTATCGAAAAATACTCAAAATTTTAATTAAACGCTTAATGACTTTGTCATTTATGAAGATGATTTCACGAAACTTTTTTTTTGTGAGTAAAACAATATTATCCGAGATCTAAATGAAGATTGAAAAAATTGCTTAAAAATTACGGATTTAAAAAAAAATTGTGTTTTTCGAACTGTTTGAAATTAACCGGCAAACGACCTTACTACAATGATGCGTTGAATGAGATGAACAGATTAAGAAACCTGTCCAGCGATAACTAAAAAAAAAGAAAACTAAATTAAAAGAAAAAAAACTTTTTTAAAATAAGCTTTTATTGAAATGCCCTAAAAAGAATAAAATAAACTTTTCCATTTAAACTTTTTTTACTATCAACTTATAACGTCATTACACAATTTATATGATATAAAAGCTTGTAGCGAGATTCACTTGTGTTGATAAACAGGTAAATTAAATAGCTTGATCTGATTGATTATAATTTTTAAAATTTCCGAACTAAGTAAAAAGTAAATGCGAGTATTTTAATCTCGTGACGAGCTTTTATATGATATAAATTGTGTAATGACGTTATAAGTTGTTAGTGAAAAAAGATTTCAGGGAAAAGTTTATTTTATTCTTTTTAGCGCATTTAAATAAAAGCTTGTTTTTTTTAAATTTTTTTCTTTTAACTTATTTTTGTTCTATACAGGAAATACCGTAGCAGGTGCAATAGCTCAAACCTAAGTCATAATCGATATTTATAGAAAACTAATTTAGTACGTGTCTTTACTTCTTGAGGCTCAACATTTGGAAGACAGAATAATTTCAAATACATGAAAAAGCATTTGAAGAAACTGAAACTTTCAAAATTTTTTTAATACTTAAATAGTTATCTCAATAAGTGGAAATATTGAATTGAAATATAATCTACGATAAAATATTAATATATTTAAATTTTTATGTTTCCTACAGGTATTTAAACAATTTGAAATAACTTTTAAAAAATTTCAAAGATTTATTCCTGAAACTCATATTACTCGACAAAACGTCACCAAAGCACGCATGCCTGGAATTTAATAATTTATAAAAATTAAAAAATAACAGAAAGGAAATTTTGAGTCACCTAAATTTGAAACAACAAAAAAATTACAAAATAATTTAAATATTCCAAAATAAATGCATTAAATGTAAGATTGAGCTACTGATATATTTGGTCAAAACTATGGGAAATAATTTTTCAAGAGCCATTTTTGTATATGGCAAAAACTGTGTGAAATTTTTACAAACATCCGACATAACTGTTAGAATAGATTTCACATTGCTAGTTTAGATCAAAACTTAAGTCAGATTAAACAGTTCTATTCGAATCAAATGCATAAAAACAGAAAAAGAATTTTAAGTGTTCTTAGTTTTTTATTTTGTAACTTCGTAGAATACCATTAAAAATGACTTTCAAACTTGCCGAATTTGAAAAGAATGAATGAAGAAATTTATTATGTTGAAGGAAAAAAAAGAGAAATATTGCAAAGCAAATTATACCTCAAGTGATGATGCGTGTGTTTGACATTTAAGTATAACTATCATCTTTCTTCTAACTATAACTTTTGTATACTCGCAATATCCAATGCACTACGGAAATTTATTCTGTAGAAGAATTTGCAGCTAAATTCTAATTTCTCTAATGCACTATTCATCATTGGAACACACATTACCTACCTTCATTATATTCTTTCACCAGTGAGGAAACAAAAAGAAGCAGGCGAAAAGATCGAAATGTGTTGGAAGCTAAAAATGGCTTCATGTAAAACAAGAGACTCTACTGGGGTGTTTCGATGTTGTGATCCGTAATTAATAGCTTTTGATGAATTGCTAGGTTACTTAACGAAGTCTGATGGGAAATTTCGTTTTATTTTGGTTCTTACATCTTCCAAAATGCATTATTCAAAGAGGGAATCTATTCTGAGATTTAGCGGCGAAGTCTTCTCTGTTATTTTTTAACCCTATCTTTTTCGGAATTTATACCAGCATTTCCCCGATAAGAAACAAAATTAAGCAACATCTTTGATCTATGCTGTTAATTTTTCAAAATTTTTTATTTATTGTTTTCGCAAACACTAATTGCCATGATTCCTGATATTTTTTGGCTTTAACGATACTAATTCAATTTCAAAATTTTACCCTTTTGTACAACATTAGTACTTTCTTCTTGATTAATTTCAAGAACCCATAGAATAAGTAATCAATGCTAGTTCTCTAGGTATTCATTAATATATATTTTGTTCTTTTGTGTTTCAAATAATACTATTCCCTGAAATAGAGAACTAAAAGCATGCTAGGATACAAAAAAAAAGTAACCTTTTCCTTATTTTTATAACTGATAATTTTTTTAGTTAGGTATCGATTTATCGAGGGCTATTGGTGATGGACATCGTAATTTTGAGCCTAGGTCAAACTGATTTCTTTCGGAATCAGATTCTAAAAATTCATCTTGAATCAGTTTCAATATTGTCATTGCAGTATTTGGGGTTTCTAATTTTCGTAACAGGAGAATTGTACTTAGTATGGATTGTTAGCCACTTTTTAATAAAGGTACGTCATTCAAGCTATGTGTTTGAATACATCGAATCACGCCTTGTTGAAAAATGAGGACTACTACATTGGTGTGAAAAACTTAAGCAAGAAATGTTTTTTTTGCCATAACTCTACGAGAAATCATCTAACAGAAATGAAATCCAGAAATGAGAGATATCATTTTGCAAACAAACGCTGGCAAAAGCATTGTTACGCAAAAACGGATACAATGCGTATAATATGGAATTAAACAAAAAAGGTCTTTAATGAACTCATAGTAACGATTAAACATGATTGCCTGTCCAAGAGGAAGAACATTAAGTAGACGTTACTTAATATGGGAAATGCCCTTCCCTTACTGTAATGATTGCTTCGCACTGTCTCTTAATTCTCAGAACTAGAATGTCCAACAGCTCTTGACATAACAGTGCTCATTTCTCAATAAGCTTCTGTTTTAGTTGTTGGTTGTTCTCCAGAGCATTTAATCGTGCCGAAAGTCATCTCCTCAAAGCATCCCACACATATTCTATGAGATTTAAATCAGAGGAAAACGCTGGCTGATCCATTTGGGTGATATCTTCAATTTCCAGTAGCTGCTGAACATCAGCATTCCAGTGTGGCCATGCATTTTGATACATAAAAACGAAGTTTGGTCCAAAAGGCGCACATGGAGAAGAAGTATCTCCTTACAATAGCAATCTCCGGCTACAGAGTCTCTGTCGAAAATGAGAAGTTTAGCCAACCGCTTCAGCAAAATGCCTCCCTAGAAGGCAACTCCTGGACCACCGTAACGGTCTCCTTCTTTGATGTTACTGGAATGATCTCTCTCCAAAGCACCTGGGGTTAAGAATCGCTTGTGGCACTCCCGAAAACCAGACATGATTCCACCGATGAGATGTCCAGTTTTTGTGCTCCTTATACCACTTTAAACAGTGCCGCTGATGGCCAGCTTTTAAAGGGATGTAGTGTTTTGGTCGATGGGCGAATAGGCCATCTTTGTGAATGTGTCTGGCTACAGTAAACAGCGAAATTTGTCATCCTGTGACTGTACACAGTTGCTGAATAATGGTGCTTGCTGAATAGTACCAGGCTCATTTTGCCTGCAGGACGATATATCGTCACCAACTGGAGTTGTTTTCCTATAGGGTGGCCACCACCAACTTTCTAACAGCTGTATCTATGGTTTGGAAGGCTTTCCAAGA
Organism: Trichonephila clavata; assembly: GCA_019973975.1. Taxonomy (NCBI): domain Eukaryota; kingdom Metazoa; phylum Arthropoda; class Arachnida; order Araneae; family Nephilidae; genus Trichonephila; species Trichonephila clavata. The sequence continues at coordinate 49,429 of BMAO01017887.1, forward strand.
GCCTGAAACGACATTTTTTTGTTTCCTAACTCTTCAGCTATTGCACCCCTCCTCCAGGTTTCCAATTCTTCTTCTTTGTGGCCGTGGTAGCCAAGTGGTAAAGGTATCAGATCATGGCTAGCGTGTCATGAGTTCGAGCCCAGTACCACTGAAGACCCACCATGTAGGGGAGAGATGCACGTTAAATCTGTCCAGAGCTTAAACGTCCTCCCGTTGGTGTGGTGTGGTAGTTAGGAGAGGGGGTGCCAGCTCAGGTGTCGTCCACGTCACTTGACCATGGTTCAAAATTACGATGTCCATCGCCAAAAGCCCTCGTGTAGCTAAACCTGCGACGTTAATATTCACTCACTCACTCACTCATTCCAATTATTCTTCGAAGTGTGAAGTCATCCAGATGATTTCTTCTAGCCTTATTTCACTAAAGAACTCACTTGCACTTGCAGAGAATGCCTTTAATTATACTCTTTTCTTTATTTTTTTGTTGTTTTGAGCTGCGTGCGCTGACTGCACGAGTTTTGCGAGCACTTAACGTCGCCTATAACGTTCTGTTCCAGACATTTGCATACGCATCACCTCTCTACTGAATTGTTCATTGTATTGTTCACATTGTAAAATTTACATTGTTGCTAAAGTTTTGTATAACAGTGTAGAATAATTCTCTGTCACTATTAGAAAGTAACACTTAGAATTTTTCATCCGTCAAATATTTTACTGAAATACAAGAAAATGACGTTTGCTGACATTCTTAAACTAAGGATCCAATGCTCTCATTAGTATATTTGAGTTTCAAATGATATGTATATCATGTAGTAGAATAAGTATTAAAGAATATTCATTAAACTAAAAGTTATACAATATTTCTAGATTTCTTAAGTAAAAAAGGCTTATTAAGTACTTTTAATATATGAATTTTAAACGACGAGTCTTCTTACTTGTACTTGGACGTGACGCTACTTACTTGGCTTTTTTCAATTTAAAAATCAGAAAAAAATTTGCAATGCTAGATTCTGCTGCAATCTCAGCTGATTAACTTCAAAAACCGTTCTTCCCCAATCAAGTAAATTAGTTTTTTCAAATTGAATTAACATTAGTTAATTAAAAGGTATTTTTTGAAATGTAACAAATTGGATGACGAAGAGAACAAAGATTAATATGAATTCATTTGAATAATCAAAATATTTTTACAAACTCAAAGGTACGAACTAATATACTGCATTATCGTGCAAGCAATTTTCATCCATGCCACACTAATATGAGGATGCGGATCATTGATAAATTTAACACGTATTAAATCCTTTCACACAATGGCTTTTAAAGTACTAGATTTGAATCCATTTCCCATCAGATATACACCATTGTGTGATTATAGATTAAAGCGTATTAATTCCTCATCACTAAACTGTGTTTCAGAATTTTAGGGAGTCTATTGCATAGTGTATATTTGTGTGCCATACATATTATTTTGAGAAACCGTTTAGATGGGCTGATTTAAGTTAAATCTATTAAGCCTGAAAATCTTTACGTTGGCGTGGTGTGTCAATTTTTAGAGTTTGTTAACGGATCACATGTAGTCATAGTCACTTGACTGTAATTCAGAGTTACAAGTAAGGTCTCTCAAAAAAGTTTTCGTTACTTCTAATTGCAATTTTTAATAAATTTTCTACCAACCAAGCAATGCTAGTTCAAAAATAGTTTAACTACATAAGATGGAAACAAATTTATAAATTCAGTATTTCATAATATTTGAATTACTTATTCTCGCACCAACTAAAGTTTAAAACTATTTCAAAGTGATATTTTTTTTTTACATTGTAACTTAAAGTGCATGTTTATATTAATCTCAGCATATGCATACTAAACCATAATTACTTTGAAACAAACACTGAAACTACTTTGTACAATACTTTAAAAAATTTTCTTGATGCAAAATTTTTTAAACTAACTTAAAATAAAAATACATTCTTCATTGAGATAAAAATCTGAGATGAATAATTTATATTGTTAAAAGAGTGAATATATATAAACTAGTCTTATGCATTGCACCTTTTTAATATTTTATCTCAGAGAGGAATTTTAAAGTTAGGAGATTAGTCTTTCGCATCTCACATAAAAAAGTAATTTGAAAATCTTGGTATAAAAATAAATTATTTGTTCACTCTTCTTTGTTATGAAATATAAATTCAAATAAAATAACAAAGCTTTGTTTTTTATTTCATATCTACGGATCAATAGATGCATAAAAAAAGAATATCCATATTTTCGCTTAGATAAAATTATTTCAAAGGGGAAAAAAAGGCTTTAAAAATTCAGGATTGTGTGTTTTTGCTTTTTTTTAAAAAAAAAAAAGGAATTCTAAATTAACTGTAATCATCCACTTTTTATCGTTTATTACTTCTATTATAAATACTTTGAATCGTACATAAATAAAAAAGAAACCTCAGAGGTTTTTTTTATAAGGCATTCACATAGCAGTATAAATTGAGTAAAATATTGCTTTATTGCGAAAATTCCTTTTTACCGATCTCCTTATAAAAAAGAAAATTTTTTTTTTCTCTTTTATAAGCTTTATTTTTATCAGGATTTTTTTTGTGATATATTCAAAACACTATCTGTGCCTTTTTTTTAAAAAAAATAATTTTTTGAATCAATACATAATTTAAAAACGTTTTTTCATATTTTCTTCTATTTTCTTTACATCTAAAACAACCTCTCCTTCTTTGTGCTCAAAATATAGCTGATAAAAATATTTTGTTGTCCTTTACTTTTAGGTTTTATCTAAATAAAAGTTGTTGGTTTTAGGGATTAAATACATAATTTCATTTTTTTGAAATGCAATAAGCATTATATTAAAAATCCTCAAATAATTTAACTATTAAATCAAAGATATACAGAGTGCTAGATGAAATGATACACTGGATCTTAAATAACAAAAATACAAGTGGTCTAGTGTATTCTTTATACAAAATAATAGCCGTGGTAACGAGAGCATGGTCACGTACTCCTGCCCGCTTTGTGTCAGCCGAGTCGTAAGTTCATGTCCTATCATCACTAATGATCGTCCATGTGGAGCAGGGTGTCAAACTCGTGGCCAGCAATAATATTTTTGTGGCCCGGCCAATATATCGATACAGAATAATTTTTTTGGAATAAAAAAAAATTCCCCAGAAGTGGAAATAATAGAAGAGATGTCAAGTGTCAGGACGTAAACATTAAATTTTTCTTGTACTTTTACATCCCTTTAAGAACCAACCGGCATGATCGCACGGGTTAGATAAACGTTTTTGCTTCTGGAAAAGTCGTACGTAAGAAAACAACGAATCGAACGATTAAGTGGATTTTCAGAAAGTGTAAAGCATCCCTTTTTATTAGAAGACGGTTGTCGTAGTTCATGTTTTACTTTCAGCTGGCAAATCTAGCTTTGTTTAAAATACAACGAAAACACCCTTTTATCTGTCGTAAAAAGGTAATTATCGATATATTTCTAATTGCTTGGATAAAATTTTTGTCTTAATGTTTAAATAATTGTAAAATAGTAAAAATATTTACTATACTCTATTAATGTTGCTTGTAGAACTCAGGATTTCATTACTTGCACAATCGTGCGGGTTTGGGAGTTACTTGAGTCACTTTAGCTGTCAAGGTAATTACTTGCCATGTGAGTTTTCTTTTCTGTTTCAATAACTTTGATGGAAGCCTAAATAAAAATGAAATATATAGTTATATAATTAATACTAAATGTTCTTGGTAGTCGCCATGGCTGAGTCCCCTTTTTCTTTCTCTCGCATTTTTTTGCAATTAATTTTATTTTTCATACATTTGTTGAGGGGTATAGCATTTTTATCCTCTCCACTTATATCTACATCCATATCACTCTCCCCCCCCTGTCCAAAAAATTGAGATTTCCTGGTGGAGTTGGTAAGGTATCTTTTTTAAATAATAAACTTTTCTGATACATTTTATAATTTTCCATGGAATACTTTGCTAACCAAAAAGTTTTTCAGGTGTCTAAAAATAGACGAATTCTCACACAGAAAAATTTTACAATTGATGCATAGATCAGATTCTGAACTTAGTGATCTTTTGGATGATGAATATGCTGCGGGCAAAGCATATGAACGACTCATACTGGAAGGAGAATCAAGTTCAGATCAGAGTGATGAAAAAAACATGGAAATATTTGTTACATAAAGACAACTTTGGATCATCCTTAACCATTAAAGTCTCTTGAACCCATTAATTTCATTGTTACAGTTGAAGCAAATTCTTGGTTTCAGTACAAACAAGATGTAATATCAAATAAAATTCCTCCAAAACTTAAAATTGATCTCTTAAAATTTAAGTTAGAGATAGCTGAAGTAGCACCATCTACACCTACTAACAAAAGTGTTTGAACTGATTATGAAGATGACAGTGTTTAATCCCTCTCATAATAAGATCGAGGCATAATAATCCACCTGCTAAACGGCCATGCCAGGATAAAAGGCATAGCATGTACAGCCATTTTCGATGTGTTGATGACGTTTCAAGGCCTCGCAAGTGAGATTTAAAAACTACGAAAGCTGTTCGAAAATATGTTGTGAAAAAAGCAGTGTTTACGACACGACAATGCCATTCCCTAGTTTGTGATTATGACCACTCGGCTACTGTGATCTCCGAATAGCTGTATAGCATCCGTATAGTATTTCTTAAATGGACTCAGCAGCAGAGTGGTTTAAGCCATAAATTTGTAGTTACAAGGTTCACCGTCAGTCATCCTAATGTTGATTGGAAGTGCTGTGTTAATAAACAATCTCAATCACAAATATTACATACATTAACGTGGTAAATCAAAGCTCCTCAAACTTTCAGACTTTTGACTAAATATTCAATCATGATTTTCATGGTGCACCCCTCCGTACAATAACGATGTATTAAATTCGAAAATATGATAATTTGAAGCATAAGCTACAATACGACTTTAGACTCTTAAATGCCACCGGCGTATATAACGTCTCATAAAGCCAGTGCATAAATTGTTCCGGATATATATATATACGTCTTTCCGAAACACAGTCTTTTCTGTTCAATGCTGTCCATAAAATTATTCCGAAGGCTTTGGAATGCAATAAAATGACCTGGACAGTGTTTGCGAAGGATTTACTTATTTCAGAGGATTTTCTTATTTATTCCCTTTCACTTCCCCCCAAATACACCACATACACGTGTACACGTGCAAAACGGTGGCATTGGGGAGCGAATCGCGTAACTGTTAATCGACCGTTAAGGGATTCATCACAAACCGTACAAATTATCAAGATAAGTGCGTTAATTTTCGCATATAATTATTTTATATATGACAAGCCCATGGGGTCACTGATAATTACTAAACTTGTTCTTAACTTAGTATTGTTAAATTGGTTAAAATATATTGTGCAGTACTGATTCATTTATAAGTGTATTATATCAGTTTAAATGTTTTCTTTTTAATGTATTTTGCTTGTTTGCTTTCAATAAATTAATATTTTTTTAAAAACTATCTTTTGTTTTTGACTTTTCAATATGCTCACGCCATCCTAGGGGGGCACGCCCTACAGTTTGAGAAGTGCTGTGGTAAATGAACATTTTATTTTTACATTAAGTAAAAAATAACGCATTTACGGGAATTTTCCGAATTAAAAAAAAAGGCAGTAAAATAAGTAGATATATGTGTTATAACATGCGAGTTTTAATGTGATCACTAGAAAATATTTAAAGATATGTTAAGTGTGCATTGTTGTTTTTATATATTACTTGAACGGAGTTTTGAAATGTTTTCAAATAAGAAAAGGAGTCAATGATATGTTTAACTTGTAAAAAAATAATATTTCAATTTATTTTTGCTTTTTATTAATTTTTTCACCACTAAATAAATAGATTAAACTAATAAAATATTCTAAGCTCAGTTTTTATTGTAATACTCATCGAAAATCTCAAGAAGTGCAAAAAATAATGCATATTAGATCATTTTAGGAAGAAAAGAGAATACATATAAATCTCCTAATTCATTTTCTTCGTATCTTAATGGATGGCGAAATTTTTGGATGTTAAATTCTGGAGGTGAAAAGATTATCTAAAGAACTTGAAAATTTTCAGTTGACTCCTGACAGAAGACTTGCATGTAATCTTTATCCGGAAGATTGATGAGCTCAAGGAAGACAATCCCAGTAGACGTTCCATAATTAAAGTGGATTGCCTTTGCTCAAAACAAGTATGCAGAAAAGACATTTCCGGAGCAACAAAATATTTTGGAATTCTTATTGTTTCTACCTTTAGTTACTTTAAAAAAGGGAGTATATTCTAATTTTTCTGGTAGGGAAACTTGTATCCATTTAAATTCTGTTCTTAGAGTTTGATCCTTCTGCGGCACTTATGGCAATTAGATTAATGTTAGTTACTAAACTTAGAAATTCTTTCTTTGAGTTTGTAACACTTGGGGATTAAAGAGGCATTGCGAGTTATTCTTTATGATTATTCTAAAAGAATAAGCTTTAGAAATATAATAAACTTTTGAATAATGGAATTCTACAGGTTATGCTTATGGGTCCATATTCTAGGTGATTACGGAAATGCTCTTTTTGAATATTGTAGTGCAGTAGAAAATTTCAAGGTAATTATTCAAATAAGGATTTAGTTATTCAATATTTATTATAAAATAGGACATACTTCTTCACAAGAGAAAAAAAATGTGCATCATCATCAGCCGCATACTTGACAGACGATCTCTCTCGGTTTTTGGAAAAAAATACCCTTGAAAATCCACCTCTCTTTCTTTTAGGTCCTAATAAAGTTCAAAATGTGAAGAATCCGAGTAATGTGGATAAAAATATTCTTTTTAAATCAGTTCAAAAATTTAAGGTTCATTTCTTCGCATACAAAACAACGGAAAGCTATTATTCATATGTATATGAAGTGAAAAGAACGATTCTAACTGCTCATAACAGGAAGTTGTATCCCTACAAGAACAAAAGAATGATAAGTAAAAACTATGATGTTGAAAATTCTGAACTTGAGGCAGTTGATGCTTTTTAATATACAGCATATAAATTGTCCGCATCATTGATGCAGGTAAATTGGAATTTGAACAAATGAGAATGGGGACTGGATTCAAATTTAAATTATTGAACCTTTAAATAAAAAAAAATTGTTTAAATCTTCAATTTTAAGTCGAATATGTTGCTGAAATAATACTTCAAAACTAAAATGTGGAGAATGGGGTGATAGCTCAGAGATTGATTTCTTCATTTAACTGTCATTTAGAATTAAGAGGGCATATATGCTAGAATTTAAAGATTTCGTATCGGGTAGAAATAGACAACCAGAAAATGTTGTTATTGTTAATGCCACTTGTTTGACTGTCTGAGATAGAGGCCTACAAAATTCATCGTGTCAAAAGACTTGTTGTACGCTTCTCGTAAGCCGTAGCTTTGAGCACAGTTCTGGTGACAGTGCAATTTGGCTTGCTTTCACCCCAATTTTGGGGGAGTACACCCTGGAGATGTACAGGGACCTCTCACTTCTCTCCCCTTCAACTAACTTCAAAAGAGGACTTGTGGCTCGACGGCTATATAGAAAGCTTCCATGCCGTACACGCAGGCACTATTCATTTACGAACAGCCTTCTCTGTTATTCAAACACAGGTCCTATACCACTGTAGTCAGCGTCATTAACCACAATATCGAAGGGTCAGCTAGAAAGTGTTTAATAAGTAAACAAGCAAAATCTAGAACTATTGGTCAAATTGTAACTTAGTTGTGCTGTATCACATATAACCCAAACAATTAATCAATCAGAAGTATGAACAAATGTTATTATGCTGAAATCTTCTTAAAGTATTTTTAGTTTTCTTATAAATATTTGCAAAATTTAGATTTAGTTTCTGGAATTAAATTGTTTTGAAAGTACCCACTGGGTGTGTAAGCTGTTGAAACTTGGATTATATTTAAAACTTTCTTTACTGAAATAGCCCATACAATATGGCTTGAGAGTAAATTTTCTTCTTAATGAAAAAATATCACTACAGATAATTGCCTCATTCTTCCTTCAAAAAGTATTTTTTTCCTGTTTAAATTCTGGTGCTGATGCAATCACCTTGTAAATGTTTTTGGATATCATTTAAGTAATTTGTACTTAGCTTTCAACATGGTCTTTTATGGAGAAATATAGATCAATAAGAACAGTACATAATGTATAATACCGTGCATATACGAATACTTCAAGTGGAGTGTACTCACTACTGTAATTTGTCATTAATAATAATGCTTTGCTCAATAATACCGTCTACAATGTAATCCAGAATTCTTGCATTGTATTCTGTTTTCGGTTGGTGATGATGTTTATATAAGTAATAGAGCTACATTAAGTAGAAATGCTACATGATACATAACTTTTATGGCGTAATGTGGTATTTTAGTTAAGATTTAATCCCCACCATAAACAAGAAGTAAGTCAGATAAAATATTAATCACATTTTTAATTTACATTACATTAAAGATCATTACATGATTTCTAAAACTAATTTGGCTAACCATAAAAAATAAATAAAGGGATGAGCGTGTGCTGTTGTCACCGTGCAAATCAAAGAGTAAGTGAATGAGTTTTTCCGAGAGAAAAGCAGGTTTTCCTGAATGTTTATTTGGGTCAGTTTTCTTCTCTTTGTTCCAAGTTTTTTCCAATTAAGGGGAATTTAGGTGGATACTGAGGCAAACCACAACTTTTACCATCACCTGATGATATTGTTTGTGTAAAACATTTGACACAGGAATGATATTTGATAAAATATCAACTTAAGCATTTTAAATGTATTCAATTACACCATCTCTGTCTAGACTTCATTTTTTGAACGATATATATATTTGAAAAGGACAAATGGTTTTTGATCACTCTACGCAGTTTATATTAATTTGTACATCTGTGATTGAAGTAATCATATTGCCTCTTTTTATTGCTTTTCAGATTTCTTCTTTAGATAAGTGTGGACTATATAAAAGTCAAATTTAATACAAACAACTAAAAAATTTTGACCGGAAGAGGAAAGTTAGATTATTAGAATCTAGATAGGCACGCGTGTGTTATTATTGCAAATAACTCGTATCAACGTTGGCGGAAGCTGCCCAAGTTGAGAACTGTACCAAATTTTAATGACTCAACTTCTTTGCTTAATGATAACCATATATGAGATTACCAGTTGTGTTTCAACAATCGGTGTTACAATATTAATTTAAGTTTCGTTTTTTTTCTTCAACAATTTATTCCTTTTGTCTGTTTTCTTCTTTATTAAAATTTTTAAGAAAGAGGTCTCAGCATTTGTCACCGGCAGAAAAAAAAATTACTTTAGAAGTGGAAATTCGCATGCTATGAATTTATATTTCGAGAAATAGAGTTTAAAAATCCTATGTTAAAAACTGTTATCAACGCTTCAGAAATATAAACTGCTTCTGGGTAAAAAACAGACATTTTTTTTACAAAAGCTGCAAGATTTATTTTTAAATACAAAATGTTTTTAAATATCGTGTTTTTCTTTGTAATTTTCGCCATAGAACAAATAAAAGCTTATAAATTTTAAAAAGGAAATAAAAAAGTTATAAAATTATACAAATCCGTATAGATGCAATAATTTTTTTTTATTTTTAAAGTGTCATTTTCTTGTGCTATAGTAATCAACAATTTTTTCAGAATGGTTGCAGGAGTAGTTGAATAATACACAAATTCTAAACGGATTTTGTTGCGATACAGTAAGCAAAAGAAATAAGTTTATATTAAAATTGCGAAGGTGTATTCTTATATCGGGTTCCTAAAATTAGACTTAGACTTATTTTAAAGTTACCACGAAAACAAATTAGAACTTGTTTCAGAATACCTCATTTCCATTCATAATAATTTACATTTTATTCGTATTCCAATCACATTATTTCTATATTCACGAACGAAAATTTTCTTTTATTCCAATACCATATTGTCATCTTAGAAAATTTTTAAATGTCATTGCGGTTCACATCCCCGAATCATCATCAGTATTTAGTTCTAGTGATCATCAATTGAATAGCCATTAGAAGAATGCTGTGAAAAATTAAAACTTTGTTCTTCTATCGGCAATCATTTCACAGATTTTAAATATGGAAGCAATGACTGCAACGCTTATTGGATTATTAATTTAAATTACTGGATAAGTAGCCGGTAGTGTCATTTAATGATGTGTAATAAAGAGCTATAAAATTGAAAAAGATAAATACAAAGAAAATCTTGAGTCAATTAAACTTATTACAAACGTTTATTAAGATCTGGACACAGCATTTTGTAATAATCACGATTCAATTATCTTAAAGTCATGTGTTAATAACTCAGATCAATATTTCATAAATAGAAATCATATATTACCTATTCAAAGGTAATTAATAATATTAAAGTTAAACGCTTTTCATTTATCTCTTTTGAAAAGAACCGACATCCCAAATTGAGTAACGAGGTGTATAAAATTTCATTTAAGAAAACATCAGAATATTTCCCCTAATTATTAATTCCCTTGCGGATAAATTCTATATTTGTTAATAATTTACTAATTATTTTTCTAAGCAAATTCGGATGTACTTTCAAGTATTGTCGGTTCTGGTCTATTTCTTTGCAGTTTCAATTTTAAACTAAACCTTAACTATCAGGAAGCATGGATATGAAAATCAGAAAAGCAACAAAAATAAGTCAACGCTTAAAATTCAACCTATCTCTCTTTGAACCTACGTCCAATATTTATTCTCCAATATAAAACAAAATTTAGGCTTTTTCAGGTGATGTCTTTAGCTGGCCTTTTCATTACAAAGTTTAAGTTATAAAAATATAAGGATCAAACCCTTGTATAATTTAATACAAGGGCGGAGAAAACACAGCGTTACAAAAACTGCAGTAATTTTCTAGGTAATTCAAAATGGAATGGAAGTAGGGGTGAAAGGCAAAGCGCCTATTTTTCCCTTTCACAAGGTGCAAGAATTTCCCGAATGAAAAAGGGAAACCTGTCTTGTGAAGATTAATGGGTTAACCACGTGACTGCATAGAAGTCGTTTCGCTCTTTCATGGGATATGAAAAATTTTAAGGAAATTTAAGAGAATTTCAGGTGGATAAGAAGGATGCATTATATATAAAGTTATGAATGGACTATATAAAAATATTTAATACTTAGAATGGAGGTATAGTTGAAAATTTTATTACTCACCGTCAATCGAATATACATATTGTTTAGTTAATAAAAAGTAATATAAAACAAATTTTTAAATTGAAAATAAAGTATATGTTTATAAATTGTGAGATTAAATGAATTTTATTAGATCAAATCATAAGGCAGTGCAACTGATTCATTTATCAATAAAAATCAGTTAACGACTTATGAAATTTTAATACAACAAGTCATACATCAGAAACTTAATTTTTAAACTTTTAAGTTTAATTACATTTTAAATTGTTGTTTAATCGTGGTGTAATCATTATTATATTAAATAATTAAAATATATAATCTTCTTATTCAATCTTTTGCCGATGAACATATATTACTTATCAATTAAAAGAAATAAAGGTAATATCTTAAATGAAGATTTACAGTTTTGCTCCTAAGTGTGTAAAAATTATAAGTATTGGTGTTAATTAAAATCAATTATATTAAACAAGATATTTTTCTTTTCTCTTTTAATGAATACATTTACAAACATAAATAAATAATACGTAAATTTTTGCTTTTTGAAGGCTTTTGTATACCTCCGTACTTATTCATGGTTTTAATAAGCAAACTAGTTTCAGATCCTTTGTTTTCTAAACTAATTTTACTTCCCAGTCTCTATATGACTATACAATCTTTAATCCTTTCTAAAAATAAATTTTAAAATGTTCTGCATCTTTATGGAGTTAATTTTAACAAGATTGCACTTAATTTGTTGCTTATAATTCTATTTATATAATATCTTAAGAATATGTCGAAAAGAAATAAAAATGCATAATAACTATAAAAATTATTTTGAAGATTTAAAACAAATCTCTACATAAAATATTTTCTTTTCGTATCATTGAAAATTTTAAGTCTTATTATTTACAGTTGAATTAAAATATACACTATAAAATTGTTTAAGAATATTGTGCATTAAGAATTATATAAAATGCAACTTTTGTAAAAATGGAAAATTAAATATATTCAAAAATTCTGTTATGAAAATTTTTCTATAATAATAGTATTTCGCCTATACATAGCTAGGACTTCTGTGTATCCGGGTTGAACTAACATTTTGATGTAATTTACAAGTGGTTTATTTATATTTTATTATGTTAAACGATGACAAAAATATTCGTATTCTAATTGTTACAGACTATCGCCCAGTAGGGAAATTATTTTATACAAATAGCTATTTGATGACGTGTAAATATACCTTTATACTTTGTTATTACTTTATTATATACTGTACCAACTATATACCCTTCTAGGTTATTTATTCAATTTCATGAAGAAGCTACTCCAACAAAGATCAGAAATATATGCTAATTTGGGCAAACGTCAGTGTCAGGAATAACAACACCTTCTTTCTAACCTTTCTTTCCTGAAAGAATCAACTCCCAAGCTTTGGGAAAAGTTTTCCTTTTTAATGTCAGCTATTATGAGAGAGCATCGTTGGAGAAGATCTTCTTTAAACCAGTAATTTGTCACGGGAAGCGGCTAAAACAATGGATATCTCATTCATAAATTCCATTCTTCCGACTTTTCACCAAAGGAAAATATGCGAGAAACAATAGAAGAAATAGGAAGAAATGTTTTTATTTTCTTTCTTAAAGGAGATTTCTTAATACAGTGTATTCATTTGTCTTATTACTACAGATTTTAGATGTATTTTAGTTTAAAATTTGCTTCAAGTTGCATAAATAAATAAAATTAGATAGAATAGTATTATGATATTTTTATATTTATGGGGATTACTCATTTTATTCAATTACCATCAGAAAAATACAAGTACTAATTTGTAGGAAGATGACCAATTGCTTTTAATGTAGTAATTTTTATTTTACATGCCGTAACTTATTTGAAAAACTTAAATATTTTACATATGAGTTTAAGGCGCAAGTTTATATTTTCAGTCATTTTCAAATACCGGATATAAGATATTTTTAAATTTAAAATAATAAGATCGATTTATTTCTTTACTTTGAAACTTGTTCTGACGTTTTGTAAAAATCTTATTTTGAAGATATGAGTTATGCCTTTATTGATATTAATGTTTTATTCACATTTTTGTATACAACTTCCTTTATAATTAAAATAATTCACTTGCAGATATATTTATATTCAATGACGCTGAATTTAAAGATTAATGTATTCTATAAATAAGATTTTGTCTGGTTGCAACTTTATTAAAATATGTTTGTAATAAATCATTTCCTCATTATAAATAGTTTGGATAGTTTATACATATAACGTAATCATAAAGTTAATTTGGAATTCAATATAAGTATTCTACAACAGTAATTTAAAACAATAACTAAAGATAGCATTTTAAATGCTTGATTTAAGTACCTTTCATATGCCTGATGTAATTTTACATGTAATCATCAATATATAAAATTTAATGTTTTCTTCAATTCAAAGTTAAAACATTTGTAAAATTATGTTGTCGATCATTTGAACATGTTTCTGTTACTTAAGCAAATTTTGGTTAATTATTTCATAACAATCGAAAAGTAAATTCTCATCATCAACAAATTCAAGCAATATTGCGATTGGTTGGCAAAATTCTGTATATCATGTACACACACCCTAATTGTTTAATCGTGAGCACCATTTAAGCTGTCTTTGCAAATATACAAGAACTTGAACTAAATGTGAAACACATTATCAGACATAAAAAGTCTCAAATCTCTGAACCTTGAACATTGTTGATTCATGTGTTTATAATATAGTTTAAAAATTTCAAAATATTAGTATAATACAATATTTTGAAATTAAATCATATAATTTTTATTTTATTTTAATAAGGTAAATGGAGATTTTATTATGAGACAAAACTACACATATTTTATGTTAAATAAAAATCATTTCAAACAAAAACAGTAATATAGTAAAACAAGATATAATTTTTAGAATATAACATTAAAGTTGAACGCACTTTTATGTCGGAAAATATTCAAATGCGGGTTCTAATAATAGTCCTGTCATCTAACAACACTATTGCTGTAGATATTGCGGTAATTCATTTAGAATAAGGAGTTATCGATGAGGGTACAGTGTTGATCCAGAACAACTTTAAATCGTCTACTACGTCACCAAATGTCTGGCAGGAAATTCATAGAGATCTGATCGCCACTTTTGTAGCCTCGAATTTCGCCTTGTAAGATTTCCATCTTTTACAAACGAACAAAACATTTCTTAGAATTTTCATAGTTGTAAGACATGCAAACAGATTGATACGCTGATCTCCAATTCCGGATAATGGGTCTACAATACAAGAATACAAGTGATCTCATGGTATGTCAAGGGTTACAGTTTTGGTGATATTACAGTGAAATAACCAAGTACTGCTAGAACTGTTTCAATAATGTTTTCAATCGACCATGTTTCTTCTGTTCCGACAACACAGAAAATCACATTCATTGCAACAGGATTAGTGCTTTTCTTATTTAATATGCATATATATATATAGCGGTAATAATTAAAAGACTAATAAATCTAAAGCATCTAAGTCAGACAGAACCAAGTATTAGCTATTTCCTGACAAAAGAAATGTAGCTAGAGGAAAACTGTATGATTTCTCGACTGTCCACTGGTTTAGGACGATGAAACAGGATTAAACAATGTTTGTGAGATCTCAAACTTCTCCTGCGGCAGAAATTGTTTCTACATGGCAAGCACCAGTATAAACTAGGCAAAAGCCTAAAAACCCCGCGATGGTGAATATAACAGCAATGAATAGAAATTGCAATATTAAATTACCATAGGAATCGGAAGAAATGAACAAATATAAATATATATGAAAATATTTGCACGAGGGTTAATAATGAATATAACCTGATGCTAATAATGTAAATGAGCAAAGAAACTCTAATCTTACCCGATGCTTCCACAGATTCCACAATTGGCACTGACTCACTGCATTAAAAACACAATACTAAGAATAAGTATATGTATTTTAACTAAACTTAATATAAGCATATATTAAAATCAATATATACTATGGTTAAATATGTTAAATATAACAATACAAGTATACTATAAATAAATAGAAATATAGTATTGAATGATATTTTGAAAACAATTCCTAGCTAAATACTTTTAGTAATATGGTATCTTAGATAATATAATGTGTATCGATACAAAACTAATTACATTTGATAGTTATAGGAAACATATGTAAATCTTATTTTGTTTTAACAAAAGTTTTCAAATAATAGTTCGTATGACCAAACTAAATAAAATGGAATATAACTTTAAAGTTAAAGAATTTTAAATAGGCTATTGATGTTTAATTAAGGAAAACAAGCAGTAAAATCTTGTTCTTATGCTCAAGGAAAGTAAACGGTAATAAATTACATATTTTTGAAGTTGTAGATGCTGGGTGAAATACATTTCATATGCATTTGACTCTCTGTTATGGCAGTAAAATGACTGTAATCTTACACCTGGAGTATTCCTATAAAACAAAAACACTAAGTAAAACAAACATTTAAAAGATTAAATTGAAGGGCGCAATATATCAGAGTCTCTTTTGTGTGGGAAGAAAATGTTTCTGGCAAAATCATCAAATGCCTACCTACGTATGTAGTATTTAGTAAAATATATTCAAGAGCTTGTTTATTTTAGGATTGCTTCACTTAGTCTTGCAGGATAAGTTATGAGTTTTCTAAGCTGTCGCGCAAGAAAATAATTTTCAATGATATCTAGCATGTTTTACATAGTAAAGAAGTATTGATTTTTCTCAAAAACACAAGTTTTAAATCATGTTAAAAATTTCTCCTTGCTTTGTTAAAATGGATTAGGACAATAAATACGTTTGAAAAATATTAAGTGTAAATGTTGATATACATTTTCGACATTCAATCAAGTATAGTTATATTTTGACTTAGTATTTTTACTACTTCTTATAATTCATCTTATTTGAAAATATTCGGCAAAATAAACATATGCAAAATCATTAGAAAGTGTTGGGATTTATGGGGTTACTTTAGTAAAGTATGGAAGATTTATTTATAAATTCTATAAATATGTTTAATATGATATTACATTTAATATAAATTTTGAACTATTAAATTTGATATTCATTTATCGTTTTTAATTATACACTTTAAGCAGATTTGCTTGTAAATTATAGAAAGATAAAAGCTTTTATAGAAATATAAGTGTTTCTTGTGTACCTAAGCAATTTATAATTACAGCATAGCAATGGAATACGATTATTCTGAACAAGTGCAGCTTAGTAAATGAATAATTTCCACTAGTAGCTAAGCAATTAAAGATGTTTATTCGGTCCTGCAATAACCAATTTTCATTTAAGATAAATATTTCTTAAATATAACATGTATTTAATTTAGGTAAAATTTGCTTTTATTCTTAAAACAAAGAATAACTCACATATACAAAAATAATATGTATTTCCTTTATATTAGTTTGAATACATAAAACTCTTTATTAATCTAGGAGGTGATTTTATTTTCACTCAGATGGTATGAAATAAAAACATTATTGTTATAAGGATATTTTCTCATTTTTGTTTAATTTCAAAATCAAAGCATCAAAGTTAGATTTTTAAAAGACATCAAGATAAGTCAATAAAGGTGAAACAATGAATAAAAATTGTAGGCGCAATGTTTCTTTTGTTCTTTGGTGAATTTAAAATGAATAACTGATGCAAGACATATAGGATTTTCAATCGTATATAAAAATCAATTAAAATGCTTTGTAACTACAATTTTAGCTCGCGTGTAAGCTATTGGAAGAAGAAGCAATTCGGATGTTTCTTGATTGCTTTTAATTTCAATTCAATTCAATCGAAGAAAAACGGCATGAAGAGTCTACAAACAAGTTTTGGATGAATGGTTTGTGATAAAGCAAGATTTTAGCCGAAAATAGTAATTCTGCAAATAATTTGAATAGAAAATTTTTCACTATTTAAATCGCTCAAGACGTTTCCACTAAGTGTTATTGTTCTTTTATTCAAAATAATTCCCAATGATTCGTTATTTTTATTCAGATCCTTCACAAAAATATATAAAACAATTGGTGAAGTTATTTAAGTGTTATATGATATGTATTCTGACATTTTAAAATAAATAGTACATGCAAATTTACTAGTTTTTAAGTACTGAATATCAACAATTGCTGCTAACATGGTTTATCTATTCCTGCGGACGTGGTAATCAGTGGTCGAGTTGCGAGCGTGGTTAGTATTATTTTGCAGTGATTTTGATGAAACAGCGACTTGTCGTAATAGATCCTCCTGAGATCGCCTGCATCTCTAAGTACAGGCTATACAACTTTTTAGGTGTTACGGACCGAAAATTAGTATAAGTGTGATTATGTTTTTCTTTAAAAACTTTTCGTCACACACATTGTATCTCTTTTAAATATGACAGATCACTGGTTTTACTAAGAAAACATGACTAACACAAAATTGTCCAGATTGAATGGCGACTACAAGCGACTGCAAGACACTGAGCTTTTAATATGCAACGTGAAAGTATCGTAAAACAAAGATGCAAACAGACGGTATGCTCACAATTGTTCGCTACTGACTCCATATGTGCTCGAACCCAATCGAGAAGTGCGTGGTGTGGGATGATGTGTCTCAAAGCAATCCATGCTTTCGATGGAAAGTTGTTGCATCAGCATTGTTCTCTCCATCAGTCGATTGCGTGAGACAAGTGTTTCACGGTTGGCATCGTGATCACTTTTCCCATGGTGGCGGTGAACATTGTTAAAGTCGTAGCCACATTCAATGGCCACTATGGACAAAATCAGTGCGCAAGAAATATTGCGGGATCGTAACAAACTTGGCAATTTATACATGTCGTGGAATATGCAATTGATTAGAAATAAGCTTGATTGCGCATTATCGCCGCCGGTAGGGGCGCAACGTCATTCTCCGCTGGAGTATAAACAGGTAGTAAGCTTGTTGGGTGTGCTGAAGTGGAAGACATGCTATTGTATTTTCGAACAATATGAGCAGCTGTCTGTTTGGGAGGAGAATCCTCGGCATGATGGAGCTGGTGGTCAGCTGGTAAATAATAAGTCAATTAGGCTGATCTGATTCTGTTGGGAGGAGGTGTTGTGACCAGTGGTCGAGATGTCATTCACGAAGAGACCGAGGCTGAAAATGCACCACAGTCCAGTCGAGAAGGCCACCACATCGTAGAAATACGCGGCCAGCCAGCACTGGCCTTCATCGACGCCATCGGGCTGGTGCCTTCAGTAAGGTCCTGCGTGTCTTCCTCGAACCATACGAGCGCCTGGCTGAAGGACATTGGGATCACGGTGCCGGTGGTAGTAAACATAATAGCCACCCACCGACGCTTCTGTTTGGGTGGTGCCGCGCGAAACTGGACTGCAGCGGAATGAACCAGGTCGTCTTTGGCGACCGTCAGGTCCATCTGGCCAGTGATGACAATCGTGTTCGATGTGCGGTGACCCGGTGAACTCTCAATCCTGCCTTTCGCGCGGTGACACCGCCCACAGCTGTTGGCGGTGGGCGCGGATGCCTTCAACATAGTAACCCCTGGTATTGGTTGATGGCACCATGACAGCCAGCGGTATATTGCGCATCCTGAAACCACATGTGTTGTCACTCATGCAACGGCGCTCAGGGCATTTTCAACGAGACAATGCTCTGACCTCACACGGAAAAGATGTCTGAGCTGTCTGCGCTGTTGCTAGCCTTCCTTGGCCTGCGATCCCCAGACATCTCCAATCGAGCATATCTGGGATCATTCAGGACGGCAGTTGGGCATCCCACTGGTTTAAACGAACTACCTTGACATGAACGAAATATAAGACATCATACAGAACGTATGCCTGAATGCCCGATGCATCGCATCGTGCATTCGCGCTGAAGAAGGTTCAACGGTGTCGACCTCGTTCTTTTCTCTGAAATAAATGATCCTATTTCTTCCTGGTCTTTCTTACTTATACCAAAATGAGTCATTACGTATGTATGAAATTTGTTCATTTGATTCTTGGTGCTAATTTTTGTCCATAGGTGTCCATGTGTTACTACATTTATCAAAATTAACGCCCAATAAGCACATTCGCACTGATTGTGAATGTCCGATTCTCCAATCTACCTGGCATTGGTTTCCCATAAATAAGTTTCTTTTTGTACGCGCGTCTTAGGTCTTAGAAAATTGGTTACCCAAAAATGTCTTGGTAGTTCACAGGTCAGTCATTAGTCATAATATTAATCTCCTACTCTAAGTAATAATATTAGTACAGTGTGGAACTGAAGAGTTAAGTGTCAGTCAACAGGAGTTTCCTGTATCTTGAATGAAGTTCAAATTACACAAAATCTATCACCAAACCCTTCAATTACAGCCAAGTCTACAATAACTAATTAATGAAATTCTCTACTGCTCAAACGGTAGTTAAAACATAAATGTCAGGATTTTGATTCTTGTAAGCAATCTGTTCTAAACAATAGAATATTAAATTTAAATCTCCTGTTGGTTTAAGTAATCTTTAGTTATTTTCATCGCAAAAATGGACAATATATATCATTAACTTTTAAAAACTGTTAGATATCATTAAAATTTAAAGGACAAACTCTGGGTTTCTGTGGATTAACTAACGTAATTGATTAAGTCTAAAAATAAATTTCTAGCCTCTTTTAAAATAAAATGATTTTCATCGTGATATAGCACTATTTTGTTAATTTACTCAAATCTGTATTGATTATTTAAATAAATATCTTAAGTAATCTGACGATATAACATTTTACTCAATCTCCCAGAAAATTATTTTTCTAAACTTTAAAATGTTAAAAATGGATAAAATAAGAATTATTTATTTTGATATAATACCTATATAAAATGTAATTATAAAAATATAGATTGATCAACAAAAATTTTTAAGCATTTGAATTTCTCATCTCTTAAAACCCTTGCATACAAATTTCAACAGTGCTGAATAATTAAAGGCTATTAAAAATTGAAATTATGATCGATCAGATAGATTGAAGGATTCTTTTAAATTATTGACTATTCCCAGCTTATAACCATGCGGTGTAGAAAAGAAATAAATATTCTTAGTAGTAACCAATTTTATTTTAACCGTATCTCACGTATAAAACGTTTTAAAATTAAAAGTAATTCAAAGCGGCAGATTTATTGAAGGTTTTCCCTAATAAAGCATTAATTAATAAAGTATATATACTTATAGGTGTGCCTCTTGCTGAAATATCTGAAATTTAAGATCAAGATGTGAATTAAATTTATTGCTACCTCACAATTCCCAAAATGTAAAATTAAAACTCTTTTTGAAAATATTAGTTGCTTAATTCATGCATTGCATTAAATTGTTTCTATAGCTAATAACAATGAAATTTTTGCATCAAAGAAATTACCAGTTATTTAAAATTGCATTTTAAAAACGTGTATAGGACCGGTGGACTATAAGGAATATGTTTGGGAGGTTTCGTCGAAATTTCCAAAGAATAAGGCTTTATCCGTCATGCTCTATCTGATTATCAAAGAGTGTCGTGTTATGCGAATATTTATCGTTTCGAGTTATTATTTTTAAATGGTGGAAACTATATGTTATATATAATATTTTCACTTTAATTAATGGATTTATGATTCATCTCCTAAAAATGGCTTGTGGTCATTGCAATAAGATTAAAATAGTTGACGGATAGATTTTAGATTTTTGGATGCTAGTCGAAAATTGATAGCCTTTATATTTACTGGACCACAAAATGTTCGTAGAACATGCAGTTTTCTATAAATTTAATGTTTCAAAACTAATAAAAACAATATATCAGTGTAATTTTTATGATACCTGCCTTGTTCTTAATATAATAACACAACTAATTTTAAACATATATAATTGTTAAAAGTTGATATCAAAAATACTAAAAATACGCCACAAATGTCTTTGCACTTCAAAAATCTCTCAACATAATAACTGAATATTGTATTTTAAAATTTAATACTTACTAGGATATATATTTTAGTGTTTACAGTAACTCTTAACTCATGTATAAGATTCATCGGATTGTTTTTATGTTCTGCATCCAATGTTCTCCTTCTTCTGGGATTATTAACACTTCAATATTTTGGTGTCATATAACATAAAAACTGAATTAAATATATACTAGGTCTAAAATCTATTCAATTTAGGTGAACAAAATTTAGTACAGTTGTAGAACTCCAGCGATATTACATTGAGCGTAATTTGCTGGTGTATTTGTCTAGTTAAAAATAGAAGTCGTCTACAATATCCAAGCTTTGGTCATATAATTTCAAGTAGCCTTTATAAAATTTTGATAAATCGCAGTTCACATTACAGTAAAATATAAATTACTAACCTAGATTTGATTTACACTACAGAACGTCTCTACCTACATGCTTACTGTTCCAACTAGATTCCTGGGATTAAGTTTCATAAATCCAACATTGAAGGCAAGTAGGTTGGGATGAGATAGTTCAAATTTTGGTACCAGCAGACGAATAATAGTTTGTAGAAGGAAAAATAGAACTTATTGAAATTTAGAAACGTGTTTGGAACATTACGTCTACATCAATGCTTCATGGAGTCAGTATTATTAATTAGGTGTCGGCTTCAGGTTTAAATAATTTGGTATTTTGATAGTATTGCGAATCGTGAGCTCTATTAAATATTTTAATGAACCATTGAAATTATCACCAAACTGGATGTGTAGACGATTTATTACAACAAAATAGTAAAGAGACACCAAACGCACTGCTTTTCAATGTGCACCACTGGTGTCTCTATAACTTTTACAAATTATGAAGAAACCTCTTAATCACCTGACTTAAGCCTAGTAAGGGCATATTTTGTGAAAACACAATAATCACAGAAGAATGAGCTAATACAAGAAATTACAAAATAATAGTCACTAATCACATTAAGTTATTATGGGCTACTAAATATATCTATAAATGTTAAAGAAAAATATCATTCAATATGTTGAAGTTTTTAAAAACTCTAAAACTTTGTGTATAACGTTACAACTCGGATTTTTGATCATTTATTTTAAAATAATAGTTACTCAATATCTTTAAATTGGTTATATGTTATTCATTAAAGAACAGTTGCAATATGTAACAATTAAAATTCTGATATATAGAATTTTCATTGAAAGCTTATTACGAAGTTTTAGAAAATTGCAAGTGTTAATTTGGTAGCCCACCGTATCTAACGTTTCTAATAGGATATAAAATGAAAATAATATACTTTAACAACACATAAATTCGCTTATCCTAATCCTATTTATGATGTAAAATATCTGTGATATTATTATTATTGATTTTGGAAATAAAATTAAACTTCTTAGAACTTTCAGAAAATCTTTAATTCTTAGTTACAATAATAGAAAACGAAGATTATTTTCTTCACAGAATAAGTAGGAGACGTATTCCGTTAAGGAAATAAGTTAACCACTTAAAGTTGTAAAATAATTCCAGTGTAGCTATTAATATTGAAGTATAAGATGCCGCTAAACAATGTATGTTATCTGCAAAATAAACCATTAATATTTTACGGCGTGATACATTCAATTTTGTTCTCTTTGAAGAAATAAATTTGTAATTGGAGAGTGTCAAGCCTTATTATAATAAATGCATATTTTCATATTATTTATTTTGAAATAGAATGATTTAAATTGATTTCTCTTTTTCTTTTCTCTTAGTGTTTATGATTGGTATGAGTAAAGTTGTTCGACTAATTTAATTTGATGCTAAACCTAAGCTTTTAACAAACATAGGCGAAGTTATATAATAAGAGTAACAAGATTAGTAACTAATCAGTAGCTCTTAGTAGTATGAAATGGTCGTGGTGGCCTAGTAGTTATGAGCACGAACGTGCCCGGTGTGCCACTGTTTGATGTCCTAGTATACTGAACCCTCCATGTTGATGAGGTCAAGCACGTTAAATATCCCGCGTCTCAAGAATTCACTCTCTGCGGTGTGATGTGGTAGCTTGGAGAAGGCGTGTTATTCTCATTTAAGGTGTAGAAATTCTCACTCTTTATAATTAACGTGTCATAGCTCTCCTCACTGTCATTGCTCAACAAAGGCTTTCGATTGGCGCTTAAATGTCTCTCCTTTGTATAGAATGAATTAAGACCATGACTACCAGCGTGGTACAGTTCGCGTTGCTTGAATTTGATTTAGTATCCATTCACCACAAAATTGTGAATATTGCCAAAATTACAATTTTTATGATTCCTGTTTAAAGGTATCTTATTAGTTTTATAAAATACCAAATTTAATGACTTTTCCGTTCACTGAAACCACTTAAATTGTTTTAGTAAAAGCAGATAAAGTATTTTAAACAAGATCATCATACTTCAAAACGCGTTTTATGTGTTTTAAAACCTCAAATGGAACCAGCGATTGCTAAAAAGTTGGAAAATACTTAGCTGAAATTTTTGTGTCTGTTCTGCATAATATTAAGTATTTAATATTCAGATTTATCAGTCACTGTTTTATTACAAAATTTACAGTACCTTATGTGAATATAATCACTGTTATTTAAGCAATTTCATATATTCTTCAGGTCACTTTCTAGTTTTGTAAAGTAAAATATCACTTATCCTGAAGTCACTTTAAAATGGAATAACAACACGTCAAAATTGAAAAATTGCAATTGTTTAAAACTTTTAGTACAGAATAGATTTTAGCTTATGTTATTTTGTCAATTTTATCCATTTCCCTATTTAGTGATAATATTATTTTATCTTTAGCAAGTACATTTCTTAAAAATGCACTAAAATCTAAGAACAACAAAAATCACATATCTCCGTGCAGAAAAGTTGTCGCAACCAGTCTCAGTTCTAAAAACTACTAGAAGTGTCGCGTCCAGTATCCCTCGTCTTGCTTCTACCGCGAAATTAATAGCTTATCATTTAGAATCTTTCTAATAAATTAATGCAATAATAGTTGCAATTTATTATGAAATAAATAATTAGAATATGCAAAATATAAATATAGGTCAAAATTTACAAAGAAAGTTGAATGTTATTACATTTCTCACCCTTATGTGCGCACCATGACTCTGTTAAATTTTATCACTTTTCAACGTGAATGAATACATTGTGTTTACTAATTTTAAAGAAAACACAAATCTTTAAAAATGAAACAATAACCTTTTTAAGTTTCTTTGTTCAAATGTAAAAAGTTAAATCTTAAAGGAAGGAAAACGATTATATTAACCTAAAAACGCTGGGCCCCATTCATATTTGTTGGCAAGTACAGTTGTACTGTTCGTTTGTTATCAAACAAAGCATTGCTGTTAAAAGATCCGCTATTTAAAGAACTTACACGCAATGAATGAATCCTATTCAGTAAATCAATTATTCTTGTAGTTGAAGAAGTTAAAACAAGTTCATTGTTGGGAGAAAAATTCTTATTAAATAAGAGTAAAATGTTTAAAAAGTATTGCTGTGAAATGATTTTTATTTCAAGTGATTTAATCTTTTATTTTATTTATCTCCATAAATTTTTGAAAAAGGTTAAATATTTAAATAACAGTATATTTACAAATGCGCATATATTTGGATTAGAATTACTACAAGATTAAGTATGTATTTTGCCGAAAGAAAGTAGGTTGAGTCCGAAGAACACAAAATTAGTCTGTCCATTATTTTTGATATAAATATTGAAAACGATGTAGATACATAAATGAATATCAATAAAATTTTCTAATTTAAAAGCGAATTAAAATATTAGAAAATAATTAAAAACGAGCACAACTTTCTAAGTAAATATTTTTAAGCCGGAACTCAACTTAAATAATTTTTATACTTAATCTTAGGGAGATTCTTTTTATGTGTATAATTTGATTATCAATGACAGCATTAAGGGCAAAAGAATTTCGGTCAGATCGGCTACATCAAAATAACGGTTTTAAGCTACCAAACACCTTCTGGACTATCTCGAGATTTCTCTACTTGAATCTAACCTGGGATTTCGTTGTGATGTTATTCCAAGTTTTATTTCACATCTTCTAACAGATATGTATAAATTAGGTTTATTCAATAAATTTATTATATGTATCAAGTAATCACTAGGGGTTTTAAATGAAGCAAAATACCACTGTGTCTCATGTTGGATACATGACATTAGGAGTGTGCAACTATCACAAAACACTTGTAGTGCTTCTCGACTGTGGCCTCCTTGGTGGCAAAATAACCTTGGAGGGCGTGAGCATATTGAAAACTCGAAACAAGATTATTTAAGAAAATTATTAGTTTATTGAAGTATTCAATAAAGCCATTTGACATAATTAAAGATAAAAACACTGATGCATTTATAAATGTCAGTACTGCATAATGTATTTACAATTAATTTAACAATACTAAGTTAGAATAAGTTAAATAATTACCAGTGACCCACAGACTTTTCATGTATAGAATGCAAAATTAACAGTTATCTTGATAATTTGTACGGTTTATAAATTAATCCCTTAACTGCCGATTAAAGTTATTCGATTCACTCCCAAATGCCACCATATACAAAGTGTATGGGGGAAAAGGAATAAATAAGCCAATTCTCTAAAAATAAGTAAATCATTCGCAAACACAAAATGTAAATTTCCTTTTCATTCGAAAGCCTTCAAAATAATTTTTGGATAGCGGTGAACAGAAAGATTCATATTCCGAAGAGACGTATGAATGTCCGAACCAGATTTACGCACTGCCTGAACGGGCGTTTGCCTACACCGAAGATACTTGTTAAGGCAATATGGTACCATCCTCTGATTTTCTTTTATTTTAATATTTGGTTTAATTGTATTTCACATAAAGGTTAATATTTAATAATATCGCTAAATTTTTATTTGTTGCAAAATGTTAGTAAAATTTAAAATTTTTAAGCTTTTAACATTATTTTAAATCCATAAGGCTTTTTAAATATGTCTCTTTCCTTTCAAATTTTTCCCCAAGTACCTTATAATATACTACATAAAACTGTGCATGGTTTGTTTTCTGCTGATGCTCTTTAATTTTATTAATTTTTATAGTTAAACTTTAATTTCCAAATAAACGATAATTTTGATTTTAGTTTTTAGAAAAGTATTAAACACATGTTCGAGCTAATTCCATGCGCAGTTTTACAAAACATACGGCTCCAGAACATATAAAATTTCAAACCCATACTTCAACTATAAAAAGGGTTTTGAATAACAGTATGTACAAAATTCAACATGAATATAGGTTTGAAGTTTCATTCCATGAATAGCGTGATCTATAATATTCATTGAGATAGTCTGACTTTTATGAAATGTTAATTAACTCATTTAAAGCTACTTACCAGAAAAATGCACAAATGTAAGAACAATTAAACAATGCTGCCATTATGAATATATGAAGAAAAACAAATGAAAGATAATATTTCGTGAAACTTTATCTTAATTATAATGCAAATAAATACACATACTTCAGAGCTAATTCCATGCTCTGAGCTAATACTAACATGTACAAAAGATGTTTATGCCTTTATTTTTATTTCCATGATTTAAAAGCCTTCGCATGTTAAATATAGTACACGAATGAAAGCAAAAATCAAATAATAATTATAAATTAAAATACATGA
Source organism: Trichonephila clavata (assembly GCA_019973975.1). Classification (NCBI taxonomy): domain Eukaryota; kingdom Metazoa; phylum Arthropoda; class Arachnida; order Araneae; family Nephilidae; genus Trichonephila; species Trichonephila clavata. Next base: position 76,220 of record BMAO01017887.1, read on the forward strand.
AAATCTAAGACTGTATAATGACCATTGTTAAATAAATATCTTAAAATATTTTAATAATGAAATGTGGATATCTCGCACACATAGGATATATATATATATCTTAAAAACAAATATATAAAAATGGAAAGTTTTCCTATTCACTTGCAATTATATTTTAATTATCTGAGTTATCAAGTGAGATTTAGTATTTGTGCTTTTAAGGAGAATCCGTTTGAGTTTAATTTCATTCCTTAATAATATCATAAAAAGCATAAGAACACCCAGCAATGTGCAATAACTTTAA